>JAGJRP010000519.1:0-40601 GCA_022832235.1 Lepidurus couesii | reverse complement strand
TTTTTTTTCTTGAGCTTATTTTATTCCGTTTTTCCTTTTTTCTGCTATTTAAAGGCGACTCCTCCATTGCAGAAAAAATTAATTAAAAAATAAAAAGGCAATTTAAAAGAACAAGCAGCAGGTAAAAATATACAGTACGTCTTTTTAGCCCCAGAAAGCGCCAGAAAGTTCCTTTCATGTTTACAGATAAAAAAAAATTCGAGGTGCCTAAGGAATTAAGCTGGGTTTGCTTTAACGGTGGAATTTTTCTATCTAAGGAACAGAAAAATAATCAAACATTTGCTATAAGCCCCTCTTGGTATAACTCGGTCTCGGCTGCGAAGAAAGTCTGTTTGTAATGCCAAATGCACGTGTTTTGTTGCCTTAATTTCCTTCCTTTTTTCGGCTTTTTTTCGGAATCTTGGAAAAAGACTTCCAATGAAAAAGGTTGCAATGTGAAGCAGGCAAGAAGGCTATTTCATCTCAGTCTACACTTTTCTTTGCTTACTTTTTTTTCAGGGGGTACCCGGGCTATCGCTATGCTATTGTAAAGCTTTGGAGCTGAACGTGGAAAGACGAAGCACGACGCGGAAACAATGCTCTCATTAGCTGACCAGGAGCGGAATTTTCATTTCCTAGCTATGTTTAGGGAGAGAGAGAGGGAGAAGAAAAAAAGTACCAAGACTTGGCTAATAGCGAGACTTGTCCCTAGATAGTAGGCTACCGGTAAAAGAACAACAATAGCATTCGACAAGTCGCTATATAGAGCTGAAGTTCTCCGGAAACTGAAACGAACCATTTTTTTCGTATTCCCAACCGCTTTTCCTCCATTTTAATGGGGAAGACAATAAATTTCAATGACTAAGTCTTTTTTTGCCTATAGAATACACGAGCAAACCCTAAAACTTAAAACTCCTTTATAGCGTTTTCAACTGGGAACCTAGTGCAGCCCTTTTTAGCACTGAGTGCCACAAAATTGTGTGTTGTAACAATGAATCTGTGGCATTCAGTGCCAAAAAGTGCCGCACCAGGTTCCCAGCTGAATTCGCTATTAGTGATCGAAAAACGTTCGAAACAGCTTTTGGCGGGAACGGGAATGGGAACTTGGGTCTATATACCACATCTATATGTTGCATTTTTGTAATGTGACCATTCATCGCTAACGTCAAATGTTCCATCCTAAGTTTCGGCCAGCGCAGTCCCATTTTCACGCAATATGCAACTAACTTTCAATTTCATCTTTCATATGGACGACTCGACGCTTGTATATGTATGAGGAACTGGAGCCCGTGCATATCGTGGCATCTTTACGACCCCCACTTTTATGCTCCATTTTTTATGCCCATCATAACCGCGACCAGGACAGTGTTTTCATTCGCTCCTGTTTCTCTTTTTACACCGGCCTTTTGCAATACCACACAACCCGCAAAAGAAATGGGAAAAAATATTGAGCCAAAAAGCAAATATAATAGACGCCGTAGTCTTTCCATGACTAACGGATTAATACTTTCTTCGGTGCACCCCCTCCTCCAAAAAAAAAAAGAAAAATATAAAGAAAGAAAGAAAAACAGTTTGGCTATAAATAGAACCCGACATCCATGCAAAGCTTCTTGTATACAAAGGCGTTTACACACTTTCGTTATGCAATGCAGCCCTAATGTAACTTTTACCGTACATTCCCCTCGTAAAGTCCCGAAATACGACTTCGCAGTCCACCCTTAAACCTCTCTCTACACGTTTATGCTTCCTTTTGCCCAGGTCCAAGCATTACACGTAATGCAAGCCTTTTGAGTAAACTTATGCGTAGGGAAATGGTGTGAAGTGCAGCACGCAGCTTCCAATTCCGCCGTCAAATGTTGCAAATCTGACATGCCCTTTTCACTCTAGCATAAGCTAATAGAGTAACCTGTAGCGCTATATATAGTTGGGGAGGGAAAACTGTATACTTGCGCAATCTGCTTCAACGACGTGCTTTTCATTCCAATACATGTACGTAACGATACGCCCACTCGTTGTTCTCGATTATCGAACGCTGGTTTATCGAGCATAAGGAGGGGTATCCTTTCAGAAACACGACAAATCTAATAAAACTGTAAGCTATAATCTATTTCCTCGAATTCTCCTCTGGCTATTAAAGTTTCATTTTAATGGTTTAATTTTATGCAAAAAGTTTCGAAAGGATGAGTGAAGGATTCTATATAATTCAACGCACTAGTACCTAAAAGTAATAAATTCTATGATTTTTTATTCTATGATTCATTTTGTATGCAATTCTAACTATCCCTTGTAGACTTTGGTATTCAAATCTTTTCAATAAGCTCCTGTCCCTGTAACAGATTTTTTTGTTTTTCTTTTTGTTTAATTCTTAATTTTTTCTTTAGATAGCGTTTGCTTTGTTTATGAGAGGTTGATAAATTATTCTCTATTTTCTTTTGAAAAGGGAGATAGGCCCCCCATTGTTTTTTACCAAACGGGTCACTGCTGATGCTTGAGTTATGCATGGCAACGTGAACAATAAGGAACACCGCCTTGTAGATGGAGCCGAAATCTTAACTCTTGAGCCCCGTGTGCTCTCATTACCGAAACCTGAAGAGAGGAGTAAGGTTCAGGTTTTCGGGCAAAAGGCTCAACTTTTGGAACAAAACCACGTCTCTAAGTTTGAGTCCCAGCTCTTCACTCTACATATTATATCGAACTTTGCGAAATTGCTCTTTTAGCATGAATGGGCCAAGGTATCATGGAATCCGTATAACAATGAGCCCCTTTTCAAAGTTCAAGTGGAAACTTTGGAAGCAAACCTGAAACGGTTTGCTATGCTTGGATGGAGTGCCACGGGTGACCTGAGAACACTGAAACACCCTTGCTATGCAACTTCTCCACGTCCTAATCTCCTTTCCGTGCCAGTCGCAAAGAAATCTCTTCCAGAAACAGACTAAACTGGAAGGAGCAACTCCCAAGAAAACGTGCTTGTTTCCGGGGTAGAGGCAAACTCTGCACAACTCTCGTATACACTCATTCTTAACCCCCAAATTTCCTTTATTTTTTTAAAGGGCAATAGCCATTGCAAATAACAAACAGATTTTCTTTTACGTAAGAAAAACAGAGAAAACCAATCAGTTTGTAGTGATCTGTCGCTCTATTTCTTCATCCCAACACGAGTTATTAAATGTAAGGAACAATTACATAAAAGTATAATAGAACATGAACGTCCATTCCATCAGCCACACACTGATTACCACAATGTTTATTATTTGTCTTCAATGTCAGCTTACTTGCCGTTCTTTTCACTAAAACTTACTAAGCACAGAAGAACTTAGCGCCAGTGCACCACCACGACTACGTCACGGCTTTCGTGGCGGGAAAAGGCCAAAATTTCGCAAGTCGGTAACTCGGGAATGGCTCCTCAGAAAAATTGAAACAAAATTCTCTGTTCTTAGCATCAATAAGAATCCATCAAAATCTCAATTGTAATGACTTTCGCAATTCTATTGGCTATTGCCCGTTCAGCGAATAACGAAAGAAAATTAAAAAAATATTAGGATCACGTGGCATTCTAACATCACAGCCCTATAGCACACTCCCAAGTCCACAAAAGCATGAAAAAGGCGATTTCCGTCGTAACCAGGGCCGTAAGCCACGCGACGTTACGTCTGTGACGTCATGGCCCCCAATTTACATGCCAATGACTCGTGAACGGCTGTTCAAACCAATGTCGAAACAAAGTCTGGTTGTTCTTAGAATATTGTAGACTTACAAGAATACATTAGAATCTATACAGTACACGCGATACCGATTGCTATAGGCCCCTTAAGTGCATCGTGTTGGAACATGGCATTGGGAAGCTGTAAGAGAGACGGAAAAGTTTATCCTTTGTCTTTCCACGTAACTTTACTACTAAAGGGGCGGGGTCCCTTCACAAGTCAATGTCAATCGTTGGGGGGGAAATTTTTGGGATCTTCGGCGGCTTCCCCCCTTTTTACTTGTAAAAGAAAACCCCTAGTTGATGGGGGAGTTAACGAGTTCCCCACGAGATTTTCTGAGGCAAGTCAGCAATGTATCGGGGGGGGGGGGCGCATCTGGTCCATTTCTCTCACGCTCTTCCGGTCCTACATTAAACACAACAATATTTAACCTCCCCATTCCAAGACAAAACCCACCCTTTCTTGGTCACCCTATCCCGATCGGAAGGGTAAAATAAATAAAAGATGGAACTGTGGAGCCATAGCAGAAGTTGCGGTGCACAGCAATGCTGGGGGGTTTAGCTCCCGAAAAAGAAGAAGCAAGAGAGCAGTGCTCTTGAGCGTTCATGTCGATTGTTAACGACGACCCCATGCTTGTGCCTTTGCCCACACACATGGGAGTCGTAATCTATAATAACGACCCCGGCTTGCCCAATGGCTTCGGCATGGAGAGCGCACATAGCACACAACTAACCAAGTCGAGCTTGTAAGACTTTAACTTCTTCGAGGCACATTCTTCACCTTGTTATCAGGACATAAGAAATGATCAACCTCGCCCCCCTTCTCCCCCCACACACCAAATTTCATGGCTCGCTTGACAGACATCCCCAGCCACAATCATCTACATCCATCATGGCTTCAAGCTACATTAGTCATTTGGGCAACTTTTCCGGATCATCGGACCATTAAAAAAGTCTATACCAAAAAAAAAAGAAGAAGAATTAAGAAAACTTGGTTTCCCCTCGCAAGGAACTTTATTCTTCATTCTTACACGCACGAGTTTACCTCAAAAGGTCACATGGCATCATTATCATTTCTGGCATTCATGTACCGCACTCCCTTTACTACTACTGGGTTCTTCACTCGATTTTAATGGCATAATGGAACAAAAATGGAAAAGAAATTCGTAAACTCAATCAATATGGCGTCAACTTTTTCTTTCCACACCCCCTCCAGTTTCCCTTTTCGTTTCCATAGCCAGTGGACTAAAGAAAAAAAAAAAAGAAAAAAATGAATTAGGGGACCGTCAGTTTTTCAACGGCTCCCAAAATTTGAATGCTTCCCAATCAGCCACCCGCACACGAACCTGAAAAAGCTCACAACAAAGCATTTTTGTTCCTTGGAATGTCGAAAACGCGATTGTCATTTCGTAGCTCCTCTTTGGCTTCCAGGCTGGGCTGTCCACCCACCACCACCGCCACCCCCTCCCTCCCCCCAACAAAAAAAATCCTATAGGCAGCGACGCTAACCTATGTCTCAGGTTCTTGACGCCAGCAGGCTATCACCGCAAGGCCGACGAAAGAGTAGGACGCTCCGCGGAATACCCAAACCTGGGATTTCGGTTCCGGTACTATTATTGTCAATGGCTTTTTGCTTGACGCCTAAATGGATCTCCCTCACGGAATTCAGGCCGAACGACGCACCATGTGGGTGCGGGCGACACCACCCTTCCAGACGGCGACCGTCAGCCCCTGCCCCCTCCAAAAAAACACCTCAAAATACCTTACATGTTACACCGCAAAGGCCCGAAAGGCTTGTGTCTATCCTCACGGCATGTCCAGCATCGGCTTTCAAACAATCAGTCAAATTGGGGCTTGATGTGATGTATTCTCGCTAGATCACGCACGGTTGTGAACAAGGGAGTTGGGCTCCCTTTTCAGCATCTCTTCACTTAAAGACTCGGCTATACACTATTCACCTCCTATACACTATTCAACCGTAAAACGCTGGTAATAAAAGAAAAAAAGCAAACAACAAAAATCGACCTTACACGGAAGAAACAAGAAATGCAAAAGAAGAGGGGGGAGAGAGAGAAAAAAAATGAAAAAGCATCAAACATCGATCGCCATGTAATATTCACGAGCTAGATGTTAGAAGCTTGTGGGCCATAACCCGTTATAAGCTTTTGTCGTTTTCCCCCGCGAAACAAAAAGTACGAAAGAAACTAGAAAATAAGAAAGAAAAGGTGCTGAGGGGAAAAGTGAACCACCCCCTGCAGAAAGAAACCCATAAGAAAACCCCAGTTATAAGCATGGTAAAGCTGGGTCTACTTAAATTGAATTTGCCAACCGAGTTCTCAAGTCCCCAAGTCCGTTGCGTTGCACCCCTGGTTGATAGGTTGACACTTCCGTGTTCTGCCAAATAAAATTTCCATATCTTGTTCATTAGAACAATGTAGCCCGGAAAACAAACTCATCACTCGCCTATTTAGACGTTAAGAGTGGGATGGCGCGAACACTTCCGCCCAACACACACAAACACCACAACAAAAAGAAAAAGGGCAATAAATAAAGGAGAGAAAAAATCATCCTGCGGTTACGATGACACGTGGGAAAACTCTTACCCAACGTTCCATTTCGGATTGATTTTTCATCGTTTGAGCAATTCGGGGTAACAATGTCCAATTCCCGTGTGCTGGATCTCTTGTCTGCTTCGTCAGCTCACGCATTGTTATCCGAAGCAGTCGAGCTGGGAGCTTTTCCTTTTACACAACAATAGGACCTCATCTTGGTACAATTACGGAAAGAAAAGCTTTTGCAAAATGTGTGTGTGTGTGTATGTGCTGTTTTCCTTGGTTCTTTTTCTGTCATCCCTCCCCTTTTAAGGCTTTTTGGCTGTTTGTCATTCGTCATTTGCTTTTCCAATTACCTCTAATCTCATTCACTCGGGGGAAGCTTATAACCCAGACATGTGACATGTTATGCGCCTCCTACACAGCTTCCCCCTCTCCGCTCAAACTCGTCTTCGTTCGTCTTGCTTCTTCTTCATCGACGTCTCTTTTCCTCGGTCCTTGCTTAATTACAACTCGGGTAACCACCCAAGAGCATCCAACGGGAGCAGCGAGGAGATAAATGAAGCACATGTGCCACACTGCATCATTAAAGCCCTTTTACCCCCCTTGTATATATATATACATCTTTTACCCCATGCGGTTACACCAATTCAGACCCCAAACTTATTTCACCCCCGACTCTCTCGTCTCCTTCCGTCTCTTTTTGTTCGCAAAAGCGTCCCGTCCAAACCCAGAACGGCGTCACGATGCTCTCCTCGTGAGCAGGTATCATCACGCATGCATTAGCTTCAGCTTAGCTTAGTTTAGCCCCCCTTTCTTGAAGCCGTTTTTGGCAAGGGTACATTACTGTTGCTGCAGGACAAAAACTATTTCGCTTCCGCCAGCAGACATTGCAGAAATCCCCCGCCTGTTAACGTTCTCTATTCCTATTCCTCGTGCACCAGCGGCCTGTCGTTCTCTGTCTCCCCCTCCTCGGAATCCCGCCGAAAAACGGAGCAGCACCATGGACCAGCATCGGTCTAAAATTAGGCGTCAGAGACTTGCGACGTCTTGTGGACTCGTCGGTCCGAAAGTGGGCGGATCTTCGTTCTGAAAAGGGGTGGGGTGGGGGGTAAAACGCTCTTTCACTATCTTTCCTTCCATGCATGGCAAGCATATGTGGGACTGTCTTCTCGCCCCAAAAGGTTTTAAAGGTTTGAGGTTCTTCTTCTTCTTCCTCCGGTCGCGTCCCGTCCACATGCTCAAAGGTTCTGTGCCCTCCTCCTCCTTTACTTCCTCCTGACTTGTGTGTTGTGTGTGTCTGTGCTTCTTTTGCTGCTGCTGCTCTGGAGCACTTGGGACTTGCTCAGATTTGCTCAGAGCTCAGTTCCAGCGGAGCTTTGGTCTTATTCAAGTCGCTGGCTGTCCCGCAATTGCCCCGTTCAAAGTGGCGTGGAAACTTGGGAGGGAATAATAAGCTCGGTGTTACGTTAGAACTATTGTGGAGAGACAGTAACTCCCCTTTACTGGTGCAAGTTTTTTCCCGTGCTAGTATTTCCAGCACTCAGAATCGGATTGGATTATCCCAATCTCCCATAACTGGCGTAATCCAAACTTTGCAGATCAACAGCCATGTTTCAAAGATTTCCTAATCCGAGAACAAGTTACTAGTCGAAACGACTAACTTGGTTAAAGGGCTAATACCCAGGTAGATATAACACCGCCCACCTTTTTTCCAGACGGACGGTATAGTGACGTCATCGCCATGTGGAAGTCGCATTCCATTGCATGTTTCGTGTGATATCTGCCATAATTCCTCTTCGTTATTTAAAAAGGTTGTGAGCGAAGGCTGGCGACAGTTGTCTTTTCCGGTCCGCGTCGCATTTCGCGTTTTTTTTCTCGTCTTTGGTTAAAAAAAACCTCTAATGCCGCATTTAATTTCGGACCTACTATAATGCTTATCTTTTGTCGTGTTCCCTGTAATCTTTCATTAATAATTCTAAGAAAAAGAAATAAGCCTTTTTTAAGTCTGCTTTTGGAGCTCTAAGCCTGGAGGATTGTGTCCTAGAAATTAATGCACTCACTGAGCCGACCTTTTGGACGCTCTCTCATCCCCATCATTACTCTTTCTCCCCTTTTTTGCGCCCCCCTCTCGACACTCCTTTACACGCCACCTGAGAAATTCAGCTTGCGACAATACATCCCGGGGCTGGATGCAATCCCTCTTATTCTTTATTTATCGTTACGGGAGCTCGACAAATAACTAATGGGAGCTAGCGTTGGGAACTTTAGACGCCGGGCACAATTAAATTTAACAGGCTCCCTCCCCCCACCTCCCTCTCGTCTGCGCTCCTCTTTTCGCTCTAGTTTCTTCCAAACTTGTTGGATATGGGAGATGCTGGGGCTAGAGGGAGAGACTACCATAAATCGTTGAACGTGTAGAAGAGTTGTGTCAGCGAAAAAAAATACAAATAATCAAGTGCGCCTCATCCAGGGAATATAAACTACAAATTTAAGGGAAGACTTTGGTTTCTAATTACAAGTTTCGGTTTGCCTTATCCCAAAGAGCCCGTTTCCCCGAAACTTGGTCTTCCTATTCTCTCGTTACAGTCAGACAACAATGAAAACGGTAATCCAACGACGCTCAGATCTAATTTAAGTGTTTTTAAGTGTCTTTCGTTAGAGACTTGGGTTTGTTTCTTGCCTTTCCACACTCAACTAATTTAGGCCTGTCTATGGGTTGGCGTGGGGTGTCGTTTTGGGCAAACCAAACGGGTGTTCCAACACGTAAATATTTGTTGCAACATATACAAAAGAAGGACTAAAGGGGGTGGTAAGGTAAGGCAGCTGTGATGTGTCTCACAATCCCTGTTTTTCCGGGGAAAGAAACGACCTGGTACAAAAAAAGAAGAGATTTCTTTGGAAACCCCTTCAAATCTTGTTCCGGGGATATTTTTCTTTTTTTTGCCCCTTTTGATTTCTTTCACGCTGGTAGAAAAGCTTTCGAGCTAGTCAAGTATTCATCAATAACATGACTTTAGGATTTGGGGTAGCCACAACATTCCTTTCTAGCTACGGAAAAGCCCCATATAGTCCCGCAAAAAAAGGAAGAAATAAAGAAAAAAAAGCAACAAATGAGGAAGAGCAGTAAAGGGGCTTCCAACCGAATGAAAGTACCCAATTGTTGCGAACGGAAGTGATGCCATCAAGTACCATCGTGCAGCAAGACGGTTAACTCACGCAACGTCTCCTTTTGCAGTTGGGGCCGAGAAAATTAAGGGAAAAAATGTTGGCATGTCGCAACGAGCGTCGCGTCGCGACGCAGACGACGCATTTTCTGTTTCTTTTATTTTCGGCCGAGTTCTTTTTTGGGGGGTTGTCTTTTTTTTAGCAATGTATACGCAAGACAAGGATGAGACATACAAACTCGGATTCTTTTTTATGCGTCCGACACAGTGCGGAAGCGTCTATTTTAGACTGACTAGACATTGGCGGCTGTGACGTCCATGAACAGGCCTCCCCGAAAGAGGCACACACACACAAGCATCTTTTGGGACCCAGACCTTTCCGCCCTTCATTTCCGAAATACCAACACGGGTTATGTTACACTGAATTCCGTCACAAACCAGGTGACCTCCGTCAGGATCTGCCGTTCAGGCATAAAAACTTTCCCCTTCACAGAATCTCTTCCGCGTGGCATGCATACTGGGCCTTTAAATAAATTAACTTTTCGGAAAGCTAAAAGCCTGAATCACATTCTCGCCAGACTTCCGTTGGCAACTTTACTCATTAAGTTGGTTAGGTTAAATTGGCAATTGTTTGGTGCTATCCCGCCCGAAATACGAAAAGAGGCCGATGAAGGTGAGGCCAAGCCGGACTAACGCTAGAAGCCCCGGCCAGGACCTCCCATTCCCTCGGTTACTGCTTATTATTCATTATTGCATCATGCCACGAAGCAGGCCGAAGTTCACTGTGGACGGAATAGCACGTATTTGTTTTAGTATTCCAGTGTTTTTCGACAATAATGAAAAAACCATTAACAAGTACAACATAACAAGCTGTGACTTTTCCCAGCTCAGCAGACAAACTTTGTATCTTGTAGACTCTTTTTTTCGTTATTTATATCTTTATTTATTTGATAAGCTTGCACAAAACAGCAAAAAACTTTCAACATGGCAAGAACTTTCAACGTCAGATTGGAAAACTAATGGACAATAAAGAACACTTAATTCCTTGGGGGAAAAAACCAGCCAAGTTCAGCTTACACTGTTTAGTTTACTTGGAACATTTCACAAAAAATGCATATTCTATGGTGCAAAAGACTTTGGTTTAACATGATGTTTCTCGCTGCCTTGGGGCTAAATGAGGAGCAGGAGTAGTCATTAAGTTAAGATAGATGCCAACCTGAATGTTTAAAAGCTTGAGACGCGCGGGTCGGGCAAGTTTGGAGGAAAACGGAAGTCGTAAGCATTTTGGAGTCTGGAAGAAGTGAAAAAAGTTGCTTGTTTTGACTGGCGACTTGCTAGCAATCTTGGAAACTTATTTTGGAGTAGAAGAGTCAACTGGTGGGATGATTCGGACCGAAAATCTGCCGACTTGGCGAACTTTCCGAGCCATAGGGCTGCTCTTCGGGTCCTGAATGCTTCATGAAGGCGAGAACGGGAGAGGGAGAGTAAGCTAGGACTCATTACTTTCCTTATGGGTAGCCCACACGGTGCACCAACTCGTATAGAACGAGCATTGCACACACACACACACGGTGGCGTCAGCTGGACGGAACCATTGTAGATTCTTACAACCAGCCTTTACGGATTTCTTCTCGAATTTCTCTCTCCCTCTCTCTTTTCTTTTGCTCACTCTGTTTCATTACACGAAATCTCTTTAACAAAATCGCCTCTTAAAACCTACCTCAAGATGACTCTGAAAAGCTCCCAAGTTCTTCAAAGTTCACATAAGGAAAAACGTTTTTTTTAATTCGTAATCGAAAGCGTTCAACAAAGCCCGTATTTTTCAGCAGCTTAAGACCTCAGATCGCTTTGCAAATCACTTCCAAACCTAGGAAATCCCTGGTTAACTGTAAATTCGACCTCGCAAGTCGAAAATCTCCCACTTTTTTTTTTTTACCAACAAATCCACACCATCCCATCTGTTTCCTCCCCTCCTGAACGATCATATAGCTTCGCTCTCGAAAGACCATCAAGCGTAAAAGCAGAAGCTGGGCGGACCCATTTCTCCGTTAAATTACACGTGTGTACCAAATCGATGTTGTTGGAGGCCACCCTATGCCTTTGATTGTCCTGACAATCGTCTCGGAAATGTTGTTCGCTGCATAGAGATCTCTCAAGGAACAGGAAAGTCGGAATGCTTGGCGGCCTGTCTCTCTTTCTCTCTATCTCACTCTTGGTCGCATGAAAAAAGCTGGCAAGCATCTGTCGTCAAGTGTTGGACGGCAGCATCCAACCACGAGCTGATTCCTATAAACTTGGGTGATTTCTACATACACAGAGCCATGTGTTGTATGCCAAGCGACGAAACGGAGGGGACCTGGGAAAGCTAAAACGGCTCTTGGGCTCTAAAGCCTCATCATCAACAGCACACAGCAGTCCCCCTTTTCAAGCTGGTAGGGTAACACAACAGGCTCCACCCCCCAAAAACGAACGTTTTTCGCTGTATTTCGGAAACGCTTGCTTTGATGCCTTATCAAAGTGCATGGGCACAGTTTACCGCATAAATAACTCTCGGCTACTGTCTTTTACAAGGGGGCTTTTATGGCTATACCAAAACACCCCCTGCCCCGCCTTTCCCATCCTATCGACCATGGATGACACCAGCACGAGTCCCCCCAGCAAAATTATCTCTGACCCAAAAGCGAACGAGCGCCTCGGCTTTTCATCGGAGACACATCTAAATTGATATGAGCTTCTTCTTCAAAGGAGTTCCACTTTTTTCGAGTTTGAGCGTCACATCTCGCGTTTCACATGTGTGACCAGCGTCCATGAGTTTGGTTAATTAAGCGTTCCCTCAAGAGTCAAGACTTTGGTGTGTATATGCGACATTGGGGGCGGCTGCAGCACCTACTTCCGGTCGCGCTATCTTTGCATGGGGTCTTAAAACTCCAGCTTCGGGTTTTTCTTTTTTGGCTCCTCAATTCCCCCCTTTGTCTTTTCTCGTCGAGCTAAAATTCCCCACTCCCATAGCACCCTACAAGATGAACAGCTTTTGCAACCCCCTTACTCTCCCAGGGCTGCTGAGATCGGATCCCATAGCACACACACATACATACCCCCTAACCCTCTCCTTCACCAACAAATCTCGCATTTCTTTGTCCCCAACATGTGAGACAACAACGCGTCTGGAGATAATAAAAACGACCGTAGAATACTCGGCTTTTCTCACCAAGTGAGGCAAACGGCAACCCTAGTCTAAGCATTTTTTTCGGGTGAAAATAATAGGTTTTCTGGGGGCAAAGGAGTGAAATTCCTAGCACTTTGAAATTAACGTTGAAACTGTAACCAACAGTACTTGTTGGCCTAATAGCAAGCCTAAAAGGTACCACAGTATTCAATTATCAGTCTATTTGAGTATTTCTGTTGTAATTTTGCGAATTTCTAAAGTAAAATGGCTTTCACATTCTACACTTATACTGTAGCATTACAAATTTTATAATTGTAGTTTTATAACATCGTTTGTCATAAACAGTACCGTAATATATATTTCTTCCTTAGCAAGATTTTGGCGGGTGTTCTTGCAATGTGGAAGGGACTGTATACTTAGCAAACGCAAGACAAAGTCTTTGAACGTGTCTCGTTTTCCCGTCACGTGATAAGGATATCAAGCGTCTAAGACTATAGTGATACTCTTTTTTCTTGAGTTATATTGTTGGAAGAGTAATATAGTGAGCTGACCATCCTATTGTCCTTGCTAACTACGCTCGCTATACCTTTGCGTGGCCAAGGGTCAACAGGGCTCAGATTTCTGGCTTTCTATCCCACACCACAGGAATAGACATATCCTGGACAAAAACCCTATGTAGAACCCTGGTCACGACTCTCAGCGAATCGACAGCCACAAAACGACGTGCTGAACGACATTTTTTCCCCCTTTCTCTCTATTTTTTCCTCTTTTTTTTGTTGGCAAAGGTAGATAGAATTGCCCCCTCCCTACAGGATAAGGTATCTGTTACGTGTTCCAAAAGAAGGGGGAATAGCGTAAGAGAAGTTGTTTATATCCTCGAAAAAGCCGCAGAAACTGGGCTGGGAAATGACTAGAGACCACGCAAGTCTCTTTCGCTAGCTCTCTCTCGTTCTCGCTTTGGCCATTGTTGTCTCTATAATACTTAAAGCCATCACACAAAAAAAGGTTTTTTCCTTCTTCCTTTTTTTTCATTTCAGAGGACCGAGTCAAGTGAACTGGAGTCTTAAAAGCAAAGCTAAGCAATGCTCCTGTTGTCCCCCAAGTGCTTATGACAAGTCGCCATGCTAATGTCATATTCTTTGTTGAGAATATTTTTTTTCCCTGGGACTCGGGCTCGGCCAATGCGGTGAAGGGCTATTGTCGAGTGCGACATTGAGCGCGTCAAGTACTGAAGAAGAAAAATCCAAAGAATCCTTTGCGAACTCTTTTTTTTTTTTTTTTCACTCAGCCAGAAGAAGCGACAGGAAAGATTCGGAATGTGCGTTTAAAAGGAGGGGGAGTGTATATTGGAGAAATACCAAGCAGACAGATACCTAAAAACCACTTTCCAAAGTTTCCACGCTTGCCATGTGACGAATAGGTTCTCCTACATAAGTAAAACCCTTCATGGCTGTAGTTGATTTGCTTTTAGTTGGTGGATTTTCGGGTGGAGTTTTTCGGGGGTTAAATGAGTAAAAAGGTGTGGGCTATTTTGGGGGGATATGGGTGGGCTCATGAACCCGAGCGTTTTGTGTGAGCTCCAGACTGCAAGAAAACAAGAGTGGCAGAAATCCGAAGAAGGAAATTTCGGGAATAAATTCGACTGGGGAAGACGAATGCGGAATGTGGCAGTTTAAACGCTTTCTGTTCCTTTTTTTCCTTTCTTTTTTTTCTTTTAGGTTTGAATTTAATGAGAAAAACAAAAGGCTTGCGTGGCGTGGATTTGGTTCCAGGCTTGAATAATGGGTCTGAACTTTGTCCCTGTCTTGTCCGTCCGTCACAGTGGACTATATAACACGTTGAATCTTGTTTGCAGTGCTAGTATAGGCACTCCATACATGCACACACGTATATATACACACACAGAGGACACAGCTCGAGTTTATTGATTGGCACTTTTCGCTAACTTTTCCAATAACCCACTCTTATGAGAGAGATTTAGGGAACTCGATTCTTTCCCCCCTTTTTTTCCCTATTTCACTTGCCTCGAGTCTTTTGGAGTGGCGCATTTCAGCACTGCTACTACTGCAAGCTTGCAAGAATGCCGTCCAAGACATCACCTCATCAATAAGTCCCGGCAGCAAAGGCACACCAAACAGCCCACCCCCCAAAAAAAAGAAATAAAATAAAAAAGGACGACCAGCGCTAAAAAGCTAACGAGAAAGCACCTTATATCGACCCCGGTGCCACTAGACTCGATTCCTCTTATGTCTTGCCTCATTCAAAACGGCTATCCGTCTCTCGCTGGGACCCTAAATTGGGAGCCATCATTCCCCAACTTTTCAATCACATTTGCCTTGCCAGCACCAATAAAGACAAAAGGTCTCATTCCTTCTCATTATCAAGCCGACTTTTTTCTCGTGCTATCACTAAACTTCCTGTCTCCTAAGCGTCGGAAAAAAGTAAAAGTTTGAAGGAACAGACTCGGACGTTTACAAGTTTAGAACCCCAAGTAGACATGATTCACCATGACGAATCGCTCTAAAATTCCCTTTTTATTTCATTCTTACTTTGAACATAAGCGCCACCTTTTTTCTAGTTTACTGTTGAAAACGTTCATTTTATTTGGTTGCTCAAATAAAAGCCAGTTCGCCGCTCGCGGCACACGCCGAAGGAATGCGGGACTTGTTCGAGTGCTCTACCGTTCCTCGAGTACCGTACCGGCCTTGCCCTACAAATCGTACGCTTTTACGCTACGTCCTAGTCATGCGTGAGAGAGTCTCACTGTTGTTTCCCAGACCACAAAAAGAACAGCTAGAACTCCGCCCCTTTACGCCCATCATATCTGGATGCTATGGGTAATAGCCAACTGATAATACAAACGACGGAGGGAAAACCTGCGGGAGTCAAAGCGAGCAAGGGCTAATCTTATTGCCCGCTTTTTTATGCTAAGCGATTTCCAAGGTTTTTCCTAAAAGCCCCCTCGCTTTTATTTTCCCCATTCATGGAGTCAAAGCAATGTATACTAGTATCTACCCTTCCCCCCTTTTGACCATAAATTGAGGAAATCGCCCCCAACACACCTTTGTGACTTTTGCTTTCCTCATTAATTTCAACGTTGAGGTCCACTAGTGGTAGTATAGATCATTTTTTTCTCTATAGAAGCTTTGACCTGTTTGACCTGCCCCATCGCAGAGTGCTTTGGCTTTTGTGTGACATTAAGTGATTTTTTTTTCATTTATAGTCGTTGGTCACCTCGTGGACAGAATTTGGCCTCCTTGCCTGACCAGTATTGAAAGCCGAAACAGCACAATGTGGGAACTAAAACGAAGAGCCGAACAGTGCATCCTCAGTGGCGTCGCAGGTCAGCGCCTTGACCTTTCGCGCCGCTTTCATGTTCGCCGACGACCTCAGCTTCCTAAGCGGACTTGTTGGTTCCAGGCCATGACCTGGCTGTGGGTCATGGTCGCAGTGTTGGCGCCCAGCGGGGTACTGGGCCAAGTGCGTCAGCAACAGCGTTTCGAGCGCGAACCGGAGGATCAAACCGCCGTCGTGGGCGAAACAGTGGTTTTAGCGTGTCGAGTGTTGCACAAAGCTGGGGTGCTCCAATGGACCAAAGATGATTTTGGCTTGGGAAGTGATCGAAACTTGAGTGGCTTTGATCGGTATTCGATGATCGGCAGCGACGAAGAAGGTAAAAATAGACTAATGTTCACATTACCTTGTCTCGTTGTCTGCCTTTTGAACTTTCCCTCCGCAAATGATAATTACCATGCTGACATAATCAGCTTCCGGAAGGGGGGAAAGGGAGAGAGTTTATTTTTGTCTAATTAGGTTTTCTTAAGTTTGTTTTCGCGTTGCCGCAACTGAATACGAGAAACTGTATTCCCTAAAGATTCCCGAATAGGTCTACACGGCCTCGGATTTTCGCCAGAAACCACACAAGCTTGTTTTCCATTAGTTCTGCAAGTCGGGCTTGCAAAAACATCCTGGCTTCTACAATCCGGCTGTTTACATCTCCGAAGAAATAGTTTAAATTCCCTAAGCGGAGGGATATTTGAGAATAGTTGGCTTTAGTCAGATTTCTTGCCCAAGTTTCCAATGTTTAATTATATATAAAAGTTCCTATACTAAACCACTATCATGTCATTATTATTATTATACTAATGATTAGGGTTATATTTTATTTCAACTAAGGAACTAAATAGAATATTGACACGAAGTAAAAAAAAATTAGCAAGCCTATTTACTCGTAAGGAAAAACTTGTTAGGATTTTAATTTAGACCTAAGAATTTTTTAATTTAGACCATCATTATCATTTTTGTGGAGGGTCAGATAAGGGAAACAAGTTCTATTCCGGAAGGAAGGCTAATGCTAAAAACACGTGTTTTTATGAAAGAATATAAGGTAATAATAATCTTGTAACGCAAAATTAGTTTGCCGAGGAAGGGAAAAAATAATTAATTAAAGGTTAAAAGGTTAGCCTTAGAATAGCTCAAGGGTACGATATGGCAGCATCATATATAGAGCTTTTGAATATTGGCTTATTTTCTCGGGAAGACGTAGGAATAAATGTTTAAACTCCCTAGACTGTGTTGGCGTCTGGAGCACTTCTTTTTACTTTTGACGGAGAGTAACTTTGGGCATATCCCTTTTTTCTCCGCACGTAATGCTCGAAAAGACAAGCTTCCACGAGGCAAAGGAAACTTGTTGGGAAAGCCCGAAAAGCTATAACTTCATTACTCGTGTTAGACAAGAAGTTAAAGGCACTATAAATATTGACTAAAGCTATATACCGAGTGCAGTCTGGTATATGCCATGCGATGCGCCCTCCGAAAGAGTGGACAAGAAATAAAAACACGGCTTGCAGGTATTATACCAGGCGGTCATCACTGGGCTACAGGAATCAATTGATGGAAGATCCTTTTTGAAAGCCTCCCGGAGAAAGATTATATGTGTACACATAACCCGTACTAGCCTATTCATGATATACATAGAATCCTGTTATATTAACAAGGTTCTGCCGGATCAGAGGTTGGGGAGAATCAGAGAGCCAAAATGGGAGGGGGAGGCCGGAAATTGGAGCGTGAGTAGCGCAGTTCTTTCACTTATAGCGAATTCAGTTGGTCAACCCGGTGCTGCACTTTTGGCACTGAGTGCCAGTTGCTTATGTCCTGATTGGCTGGTGGCGCACTGGCCCTACCAACTGAATTCGCTATTAGACAAACGATCACATGGGGTAATCTTCTCTGAATCTTCTAAAACCATGTTGCGTTGTTTAACTTATATGGCGCTTTTCCGTGATTCCTAGCATCAGAACCACGTTATTAAGGTCAAAGGGGCACACAGACTGTTTCTTTGAAATGCAGCAGTGCGTGTTTGTTTTCTTGTCCGCCCGAGTTGTATGTATTTTTAATTCTGTTTTCATTGGCGTTTTCTATTTGCTTTTCCCTTTCGGCCTTCTTTTAGGTACATTTTCCTTACAAATTCGACCCGTTACACTGGACGACGACGGACGGTTTCAATGCCAAGTCGGACCTGGGCCGGACTCGGATTCCCCGGCGATTCGCTCTCGAACGGCCGCACTTGCCGTCCACGTAGAACCCGAACCACCCCAGATCGTGCAAGGCACTCATTTACTCACGACAGAGGACCGAGAGGTGGAATTGGAATGTCACTCCCGAGGTGGCAAACCACCAGCAGAGGTAAGCGTAGCTACAGGCACAACACACCAAACGGATGAAATAGAATGTGCCCACCATCAAAGGCATGCTATTTGCTTAGCGATTTACGATCAGGTTCCGCGTTTTCCAGGATCCCTATTCAAAAAGGGACCATTTATCTATTTTCAGCTCCTTTTCAGGCAAACAAACCCAGGACTTTATTTTGCTGCTAGTAGTGATGTTATGTAGTATAAGCCAATGCCAACCTTCGCTTTTTAGTGCCTTAAAAACCACTCGAACCGGTAAACTCGGCTCATTGGGAACAACATTCCCGCCACCCACGCCATCTATGATCCGTTCAGGGTAACCTTGGGTTTGATTGCATGGGATAACTGACGAACCGAGCTTGTTTACTCAAGTGCCGAGATGATTACCAACTCTCTCAAGCGTATCTGTAATATATAAGAATTGGCATTGAGAAAAGGGAAAAGCAAAGCAGCTAATCTCGTAGGGTTAGAAGGGAAAGCAATGAGGAAAGACCGCGACCAGTAATGGATCTGGGCTCAGCACAAATTGCCTTGCCAGTTCGTACCCAACCAAGACAACAAAATGGGAAAGCCAAAGATATTACCAAGTTCAGTGAGTAATGTTAAGCGAGAATATGAGGCAGGTTTTTTCTTGATTTTTTTTACGCCTCTTTCTTGTTTGTGCCTTCATATAACTTGTGAATAAAAGCTTTTTCGAACTGCAGCCCCAAATGAAGTTTCGTTCTATTTGGAGGCCAAGTGGTCTGCAGGCCGATCATTAGAAATTTTTCTTTTGATGAGGTGCGTCCTCGGCATGTCGTAAAATTTGCGAGAAACCCAAGGTGCCAACCGGCAAATGAGAGAACGTGATTAATTTGAGGAAGCTGTGAGAAAGTTAGGACTCTCTTGACAGTTTTCTTTTGCTTACGCCGCAGTCGGTAACGACGTTGTCAACTCCGACTGAGCGGGCAAAGAAGACAAGGACGACGACGACGGCTCGTTGGGAGTCCTGCAAAAACAATGGCAAGCAAAGTAGGCGGCAGCTTACAACCATGACAGCAATAAGGCGAGCATCCAAGCACAATACACAGTCCTGGGAACTTAATATTGTTTTTCTTTTCTGCCAAGTCGTTGAAAGGCAAAATCTTTGTCTAGTGTCTCGATGCCACAGCCTGCATCGCGCACAGGAAAAGAGACCGAGAGAGAAAGAACGTTATGCGGCTCGGCTGACTTGGTTATACATAATAATATTCTAGCAGTAGAAAAACAACAACCTCAAAGCCGCTGTTTTCCGCCCATTCTCAATTCTAAAGCTTGTTCGCTCACTCGGCGCACGGGACTTGAGCTGCATTTTTCAAGTCACGTTGCCTCCAAACTCGCTTAACAAGAGTTACTATTAAAGCCCCCTTTTATTAGTAATTCTCCCAGAACACGAAATTGGATTCAAACTTAAGTATGGACGCGCGCTCTGACCTGAATTGAGTCTCGTGCAAAGCTTCCGCTACTTGAAGCAGCATTTGCTAGCGCTATTCCATAAAAAGAGGTTTCCCCGAGAGTGAAACTGAAACTTTTAACGACTTGAATTGGATTTTTTGGTTAGCACGGCGAGTTGTGAATTCCTTCCGTGTTTGTGCTGTCTATTAGCATTTCAGATTGATGCCCGTCACTGCAAAAAATGACATTCCACTGCATGATTCGCATTCATTCCCAACAATGAAAAGAAAAGTTTAGATAACATCCCCAAGTTCCTTGCAACTAAAAGTTGGTCTCAACGATTCAAATCAAAGTTTCAAACGTCTTAATTAATTCTGCGTTTATACGTGTAGTAAAACGTCAATTCCAAAATGGCAGCTAAATTGTTGATCTTGTTTATCTTTAAGAAGTGTGAAGGGAAGGTGTGTGAGAATCTTTCTGAAACTTATGATGTGTTTGTGTCTTGTTTTAGATTCATTGGCAAGACGGGGAAGGGAACTTGATTACTTCCGGCGTGGAAGTGTTCAAGGAATTCGAAGCAGACGGGAAACGGACACTGGTGAAATCCGTGCTTCGCTTTACCCCGCGCCACAATCAACACCGCACGCGACTCACGTGTCAATCTCAGAACGCTGCTCAAAGAACGCCGCAAAGTGCTTCCATTCAATTAGAAGTGAAATACGCGCCCAAAGTGAGCCTGAAAATGCTGGACAAGGAGTACGTCACTGAATTCGAACCCGCTCGCTTCCAGTGCACGGCGGATGCCAATCCTCCCCAAGTGGTGTACAAATGGTACATCAACGATGAAGTAGCGTATGGCGATTATACCACCGAACTCACTATCGCCAGCGTCACGCGCAAATTACAGGGAGCGGTTGTCAAATGCGAAGTCCACAACTCTGTGGGGCGGAGCGATGACAAGAAGATCATGAACGTCCATTGTAAGTACCATGCTATACAGCTAGGGGGAAGGGGTGAGAAAACCCACAATTCATCACATTCTTAAATGTCATTCATGTTTTTTTCTGTTGCTGAAAGACTTGTCCACTTTTAATTCCATCCTCATTTTCTCACGAAGACGAAGACTCAGAAGAAGTTTGAGAAGGAGGGGGGGAATAGTTTTTAATACGCATAAATATACTTCTTTATTTCCACGCAGTTTTCCCACCTCTTTTGTCTCCTGTCTGCTCTTTCGGAAAATATAAGATGTCTAGAAACCTTCGCCCAAGATGCTTGGTGCTTACCTAATGCAACCGGCAAAGGAAACGCTTAGAAAATCCTTCTTTTCACAACTTGTCTCGCCAGAAAACCTGGAGCTTTACTAATGTTTGCTTGGCAGGGAAAGGAAAGAAAACAAAAACACCTTTTCTAAAGGCAAACTCTGAGAAAAAAAATATAACATGCTTCTGTCCAGGATTTTTTCACCCCCCAAAAAAAGAAAGCAGAAAATGTGCTTTTTCCCGGGAGGAAAAGACCAAAAAAAATAAGAATTAAAACTCTCCGAAAAAAAGTGCCCCCAGCTAGCTTAACAGATAGTGGACGAGCCAGATTAAAGTTAACGTATCTTACGGTAAGTGGGCAAAAAAGTAACGTGGCTTCTTCTCTAATTACAGTTAGTCCTATCATCCGCGGACGTCCTCAGAGTGCGGAAGCCGATGTGGGAAGTAATGTTACCCTCAAATGCGACGTGGAAGGTAACCCAACGCCTGAAATCACATGGAGCCATCAAAGCTCTCGTCGGGTAAGAAAATTTCATCATTTTTACCGTAAAAATCAAAAGCTCGTGCGCGGAAGGGGGACGAAATAATAAATGGCTCGACTGGGCAGATGTAGTGCGTTTCTGAAAGAGTACGAAGATAAATAGGCCCTTTCAAAAAGTTGTGAGAAAACTTTTGAGGCTCCACCGAAACGATGTCAGCCCTTGATGACAATGGAGAGAGAAAATTTTTGGGGGGGAAAAAAAGCTGGAAGAGGAAGAGACATCAGCAAGATTGGGGTCGACAAATCCCCATAGATGTTGTATTACCTTGGCTTGTTAACTTGGTGAAATTAAAGCAGGGAGCGAGTGGGGAAAGGGGACGGTTAGACTTTACAACGTTAATGGCCCAAGTTTCCCGCGGCTTTAATTACTGCTAACGGAGTTAGTGTACTTGGCCTGCACTTGACATTGTACTTTGGATTTTACGTTTCCAGCATCAATGAATTGCAAATTATCTCATTCTAATTGGCAGATTCTAAGTACTGGTCCTGCGTACACGTTTTGGATGAACTCAGACTTGGCAGGACAATACCGATGTACCGCGCGGGTTCCTGGCTTCGCAGAAGTGTTCGCAGATGCCCAAGTGTACCTCAAGGGACCGCCGTCTATTACCAGCAAAAGGATGCAATTTGGGATTGAGGGCGATACCGTCCGCATAGAATGCATTGCCAAGGCTGTACCCCGACCAGAAAAGATACAATGGACCCATGACAGCAGGGAGGTTGACACAAGTAAGCTGAACTGGAACTGGAAACCTTTCAATATAGACTTGCAAGTCAACCGTTCTTAATTGTGTTACTGGTCTTTGAACAAGCCCCAATTTTCTAATTATCTTGGTGATCTTTATCTACCCAGGCGACCCTCACTTTTCCGTAGAAGAAGAATTGATGCTGGAAGGGCTTAGAAACACCTTGGTGATTAAGAAAGCAGCAGATAAAGATTTTGGGATGTACAACTGCACTGTCATCAACGCATATGGCCAAGAAATGGCGGAAATTATGCTCAAGAAACAAAGTAAGAAGCGTTCCATAATTACCAATACAAAGACGAAGGCTTGGGGCATGTGTGAACCCAGGTTCAAGATCTTGAAACCTAATACTCACTAACAGCATGATACCTTGCACTAGAACCTTCCCTGTGGCTCAAGTCAGATAAACATCACCAACCACTTTTGTTAACTTCTGACTGTCCTTTTTTCGGTGTCCGTTGAAGGGCAATAACCACACATACACAAAACTTGGTCGTGGAGACAGAGCAACAAAAATATGTCTTGCGGCAATGCACGACGTAGTAATTAAGCTGTTTAAAGGAAGATTTTTTCAACACAAAATTGGATCACTTCGCTGTGTGACGTCGTTGACGTATCGATGTCCATAGTATGTGCGAGCTTTGATTACAATTTGAAGCACATAAATAAATAGTAACCATGGTAACTACCGCCTGAAAAATGCCACAATACGCCTGTGACATAATGCCCGTAGTTTGCATGCCAGGCCAGAACAGTAACTCCTGAACGGCAAATCAATAAAAATTTGACACGAAGAATTTTTTTTTACACGAATTTAAACTAACGTAGACTATAAAAGGTCATCAAAATATTTATCAGTAATTTCGGGGGGAAGTGACATGGTATATTAATCCGTTGGTTCATTTTCAGTTCTTTACAAACTTACCAGACCCAAATTTGATTGTTTGATGAAAAAAGCGGGAAGGAAATAGAAAATCCAAGCATGAATTTTTGGGCGAATAAGTGGCGTTGTTGGAGGGTAGCTCTTTTGTGTAGCATGGTGAACCCGAGTCAAGTGTTGTAAAAAGACGTGTTTAAGCATGGCTTACGTCTATGGGGGGGAGCTAACCCCTACATGCGTAAGGTAACAAGCACTTATGGCTTTGCATGGAGGAATGAAATTGAAGAAAATGTGGAGTCGTAGTTGTTATCACCCTAGCGAAAGCGTCTTCTAACAATTCCCCTCCACAAAGGGCGATTGCGTGATCATGATAAACTAAAACTCACATTTATCGTATTCCCACAGAAAGCCTTCCATTGCTCATCATCTTAGCCGGCGTTATTGGAGGAATAGTAGTGATTGTGGCTTGCATTTTGGTCGTTATCCTTTGTCACCGAAAATCGAAGCACAGCACAGGTAAACTTATCTCTAAAATTTACAATTTCTCTTACCTTTCCATACATATATTAATTTAAGAGACTTAGACTAACTGCTTCCACCAAAATATGGATTAGATAAAAGGCCAAGATATAGGAAAACAAACGAGCCGTTGGTATACCAGTGTATCACCTCATTTTATCTATGATTGACTAAGCTGAGAGTTCGCAAACTTTCTTATTTATTTGAAGCAATCTGGTTTAGGTCATAAATAACTAATTTCAGTTAAATTCGTATTCAGATTTGACACAGTTGCCTGTAAACCGATAAATGCTAATAAGCATAGTCACTGCAGCTTTGGCAATATTATTGTGCACATGTTGCTTTGTTCCATTGCTTAGAAAACGATGAATATTTATAACAAAATTAATGAAACTTGCTGTCTTTTAGAAGGCAACAAAGGGGACCAGATGTCGAAGCAGTCTGACCAGTCGTCGAGTCATTGTTCCGATCTGAAAGTCGATATCCGAACAGCGTCTTCGCTCAGTAATACGAATGAAAACGACCGAGATTCCGTGTGGGATGAAGGTGACAACGTGGACCGTATCACACCACGACATAATAACCATACAGACAATTATCAGTATGCACCTGAATATAATGACCCAGGATTCCCACCTGTCCAAGTAAATTGAAATACTCTAGTGTCCTCTAATAACGTTTATTAATTCACTTTTGTCTCTTTTCTCCACAAAAAAGGATGGGCACTACAACAATGGATACGTTCCCTATTCAAACTACAACCGTGACTATAACCCACTTGCGGGTCCATTGTCAGCTAGCAAATCCTCCTTGATTACAAGAATTCCCATGACGGAAATGGATCCCCGTTTTTCGGCGACCTATGGAAATCCCTACTTAAAATCTTCCCATTCTTCCCTCCCACCACCCTTGTCCAACAATGTCAATCTAAATAATATGAACCAAGTGAATAATATCTACAACAATCCCATCGTACCCCCTTCTCGTGCTACGCCAAGTCCGCAGTATATCACAGGAGGCCAAAGCAGATTGGAGCCCGGCACATTAGCCACGCATGTTTAGCTGCCCCGTTTTGTATAGAAATTTGTATAAAGAAGTCAAGAGAATGTATGTGTCGTGCGAAGCATGCTTGAGAATTGTACAGTTCCCAAAATTTCGTACATAGAAAACTTATTCAGAAGAGCGATGTATGAAAGGAAAAATAGATGAATATGCTATTAGCTTAATAAGCTCAACGACTACGTCTTTGTTTTCCTTTATCATGACACTCGTATATTCAAAACCACATTGTGTATTTGAGAACACAAGGGGACAGTTACTACAATTGAAGACTATATACACAAGTGCAACTGACTAGGCTGAAAATTATAACACCGAGATTCTGGCCACGTCACAAGATGTGTTTTTATTTACAAGTTTGTTGTTTTTCGTTCCCAACACTTTAAAACTTTATTGTGATGAAAACGAGGAATTTAAGTTGAATTAGGCATGTCCCACACTCTTTTGCTCATTCCAAATGCGCAGTAAGTCTTCGGAGTTCTCATAACCATGAGAGGCTATAACGTGTTGGTAATCTTTCAGGGTATAACGTTTCTTCCAGTAGTGAAACTCTTTGCAATGGTAAGGCACAATCCCAGCTTTCTTGGCCACAATGGCTAAGTAGATGTCATCAAAACGAAAGTGCTTGGTATAAAAACTAGCGTAATACATATCCAAAAGCGCATTGCGGGAAAGTACGAACGCACCTGCTGTTACGTACGGGGGCCAGTGGCTGTACGGATATTCCGACAAGGGGACGTACCATTTGCTCATCTTGTGTCGCAACGGGGAAGACTGGAACACGAACCCGCTGTACAAACGGATACTGTCAGGGATATCCAAATCTGATCCTACGTCCCATTGCAGCAACTGGCGGCTCTGAATCTCAGCAACTCTTTGATTAACAATTGTGTTTGTTAGTGAGGTTTGGGAGCTATTATTAGAGGCGCGATTTCTTAAATTCAGCCGAGTAGTTCGCCTAGGCCTGCCTAATCTCTGCTCTAATCTCTGTTTGGACGTATCTTCATGGACCTGCTTTAAGGAGCGTTTCAATCGAACTTCTTCTTGCATGAATTCCAAGACCTTGTCATTATTGTTAATGAATCCGATATTGGCCACGTCCTGCTCTAAGTATTCAGGATACTTCCAAGGGTTCCGCAGGAATTGAAGGAGATTACGGACAGAAATATACATGTCATCGTCGGCAAAGAGGACAAAACGAGTATTGGGACAATGTTGGACAACCCATCTAAAGCCCATCATCGTTTTATAAGTGTTGTTATAGTAAGTATCCCAAAAGTTTCCTTGGACGAGGTCTCCATAGATTCGCTGTTCTTCTTCGACTTGCTTTTGCAGCTCTGGCTCCCACGGCCGGATACCAAGGAGAAAAACTCTCTTGGTAGGAACATCTGAAAAGCGATCTTGATAGCCCCATGAGTTTCTTATGGCAATGCGACGATGCGTGTGCGAAATGGCCGATTTTACAACGAAAAGGATGCGGTATTCTTGCAACTTTTCTTGGAGTTTGCACCTGTCTGCGTTAGGTATAAGTAAAGAGAAATTGTACTCTTGGTTCATGGGCGGAACAGCTGGAGCTCCTCGTCTAAGGCTGGCAATTAGAGGTTTAAGATCCACATCCAAAGGGTAAGAAAACTCTGTGTGAAAGTCACGTTCCAACATATGATGAAAGAGGCCACAATAGTTAACTACTATCAGTAGCAGCAAGGATGCGATGACAAACTGCCATTTGAGGTACGAGAGCAATTTTTTCAGCGGGGGAAAAAGCCTTGGCATTATAAAATCTGCTTCGATCAGCGCCCGAAATGTCACAGCATTCAGCTTCACTTTCATATACGAATATGCCCAGGTTTCAAACAGTAGCCTGTAGTAAGACAAATTTATTATCACAACCATGAACACTAATAAACTAAATGTATGGGATTTACTACCTTTGTATAAGACAAGCACCGGTCGCATTTTTTTCAACTTGGCGGGAGTTGACTTGAGACGGATATTTAGATTAAGTATATCTACTGAATGAATGTCTCGTGTACTTCCACCGTTATGTCCTTAGCTGAAAAAATTTCAGTTTGACCACATAAACAGAAAATTGACAACATTTAAAATACAAACATGAAAAATTATAAATGACTTCCGACCAACACTTCCGACAGCTTGTCCTAGATGGCGTTGGCCTTCACAAATTTGTATCCTTGATTAAATAAACTCCTTTCTTAATCTTAATTTTCAAAAATTTCTTCAGCAACAAATGCTTTAACATGTTTTTAAAAATATCTGATTGTATGTTACCTTTCTATCTCTCTCAAAATTAGAATCTTAAGTAACTTTGTTCTATAATTACGCCGTTTGTATCGCAAGTTCTGCTTATGGAGTCGATGTTTGAACAAGTCGATTATAAGATTACAACCTAAATTCATGAAGTTATTACAGACAAATACTTCTTCTGGACACCTTCGGCATTCCACCGCCATTTTATGTTCCCGGGGTTCGAAATATACGATCCCGTCCTGTTAATACGACCATAGGACCATTCTCTTGGGGCAGCGCTTTTTTTGGTATCGTTCAGCAGGACTAGTTCAAATGATTTCTGTCGCTAGAGACCTACGTTAAGTATTCCGACCACGTTAAGCTTCCGAACGATCGCATAGGAAAATTGGTGTATGCAATTAGCTGCGAGCCAATTTGAGCATTGTGCGATGATTTACAGAACTTGATAACTTTCCCGCTAAACAAAGGACGTCATAAAGTCACAGGAGAGGTTTGTATTACGCAATTTGTAGGAAACGCTTGCGCGCTGGCTTGGTGATTCGGAACCGGTGTGGAGGCAACTACGTAAAGCACAGCAATCCCGTATAAAATCCTCCGTCTCCCAACTAAGACGTTTAGTTGTGCCGCGAGATCTCCGTGAAGTTCTGTATCCGGGAACCTGAAGCTAACAAAAAGCCATACAACTATGGAGGGCATTCCATTTCGGAAGTTCAATTAGGATCGCAATTCTGTTGGCTATTGGTGTGTTTACCTTGTTATCTTCTCTGTTTCTCAATTCTATACGACAAGGTACGTTTCCTGACAACAAAAACTGCTTCTCCTTTTCGTTACCTATGGGGTTTGCAGCGCTGCGCTGTTTAAAATTGTTAACTCTCGTCTGCCAGAGTCTATTTATTCCGAAAGTTCTTCCCCGCAGTTGTGACGTCTGGCATTCGACGTTCGTCGCGCTAGATTGTTTTTCAATAGGATCTGTCTGGGGACGTCGGAACCTGAATCTGACAGATGATCTAAATTAGAACGATGATAATTAGGCCAGTGGCCAAAACTCGTGCCATGCCGCCTTACAACCAGGAGGCTCAGGATGTAAGGGTGCGAACAAACAGGAAATCACGATGCGACCTAACATTACCTCCCTTCCCCCTTTCAGCACATCATCTTACACCCATACACCTACGGAACATGTGATTCTCAGCTAACAATGACAAAACCCAGACTATTTAGGTTATTCCAGCACTTTAGCTTATCCGTATTACTGCAGTCATCCTAACAATTGACAATTTCAGTTATACTTTACAAACCCGCCGCTCGACAGACAAAGCGAAGACCCTTTATCTGTCTGTTCAGGAATTGCTTTCATTCCCAAACTTCCCCTCCTGCAAAAATATATCCTCTTCAGGCCCCTGATTTACTTTCCGTATTTCTGGGTGAAATTTGCATAAAGACAAGCAGTTACCACAAATGACGGCCATTGAAGGGGCAAGAAAATGCAGCTCCTTGAGACGAAAAGAGGGAAACGACAGAGAGCCTCGAGCCGAAGAATTTCCGGCTCGTGAGACGGCTATAATGAAGCCTTTTCAGAATCTATTGCTGAAAACAACCTGTAACGCAGCAGTAACGATTAACATATTCATCTAAGTCACAGTTAAGAATAAAAACTTAAAGCGAATAAACGTATGAAAGCTTCATGTTCTGGCGTTTGGGGGGTGCTTGCAACGGCATGGAAGCCTTTTTTTCTCTCTGGTTGTGAAGTTCAAGGAAATGACTCAAATGTGCGCCAGCAGCTGCTGTGAAAAGTCGCACGATAAAAGCCCCTTAACTTGGTTTTCATTAGATCGTGTGTTCCGAACCACGTTCCAAACCTCAATGCATTGAGGCATGGGAAAATAAACTACCGCCATTTTTATTCATTTTTTTATATTATATATATATTCTGGTTTATCCATCATAGTAAACCGAAAGCGAGCTTGGACGTTTGTGAAGCCATTTCATTTTTTATGAGAGAGGCAGCATCTTCACCGTCTCATTGCACTTTAAAACGTTCGGAAATCGACCAAAAACCACCCAGAGCAAATTTAGATTAAGGGAGTCATCTGTCATTAACAGGCGCTTGGTGTTGAAAGGCTTGTGTGGTACTGCGATGTGTTTATGATGATGAAGTGATTCCCTGAAAGAGAAATACTGACCACACATTTGAGGAAAGCAATCTTTTGAGATGCCGTTCCTGTTTCTGTTCCTTTGCGGCACACATTCTTCACCTTTAACCTCGCGCTTTATCTCGACGGCGAGATCTGACCACACTATGGACCGTTAGTCAGGAAACGGTGCCAACAAAAACTTTTATGGGACGGAATACAGCTACTTGCAAATTTGCATCTAATGTCCCTGTTGGGTAAGCATCATCAACGTACTTGGCTTGGCACAAAATTGATGGACCCTCCCTCCCACTAACCACACGCCCCTCCTTTCCTTCCCTAACACGGCCTCCGATTACCCACTAATCTTCTCCGTTTTTCCTCTCCAATGTACTTTACCTGACAGCCCAAACCTCCTTCGTTCCTCCCTAAAAAAGAAGCGTTCAAGAAAATCCCCCTTGTTCCGGTTCATCAAGCTGATGACCTCGTAATGGCTTGGATGACACACTCTTGATAAGCCATATGTATACTCCCTACAATCCACACAACCCCAAAAGCCTCTTCTTGGCAGCTACAAATTCCGTATCCATTGCCGCAGTAATACAGTAGAAATGTATTACGGGGCCTGGGGGCCCCCTTGCTGTTCGACTGGCGTCTGCCCCCTACCATCGATGCCATCTTTCCAGATCGGAGAAAGCGAGGGCAAAAGAAGACACAAGAATAGGGATGGCTTTCATTGTCTCTTTCCGTCTTCCTTCTTCATCTTCACTCGAACGCCTTGGCAGCAACCGGAAGCTTCCTGAGCGTACAACGTGCAAGGCGCGTTACAATATCGTCCAAAGGATACGTGGCAATTTTTTTCTTGATTTTTTTTACACTTGTGCTCGCACTGCCAATCTCTTTTCCCTTTTTCCCTGTTGCGGAACTCCCCATCAGGCACCGGCCCTAAGATTCCGATTGAGTTAGCACCATAGAAAGAGCGCACTCTAAAGATAAATTCAACATTCGTGTCACGGAAACAAAAATAAAGCTTACATCGCGGCTTTCTGCGTCCTGCCGCGTCATCTCCTTCCTGGGCTTTTGGTCTCTTCCCTCATCTTTTTCTTTTCTGTTACGATTGAAGCCAATGCCTTCCCCGGAAAACTTGCTCGCTCCGCCGTGTCAGGCAACCCATCAAGTAGTAGATTTCTTTTCACAAATAAACACATCAAACTTCTCAGCTCATCCTCCCAAATTACTCGGAATTTCTGCCAACGTTGAAAGAACCTTGTTATGACTTTCCAACGTCAGAGTTAATGCTTGTTGGAAAAATCTGAGGAGCTCTACTTCTTTTTTAGGAGCGCCCGACCAAATGTTTACAAAAGCAAAACTGTGGAGACGGAGGTAAACTATAAAATACTAAATATAGAAAAAAGTTTTTCGGGGGTTAATATCACAGTAATGGAGCCATAAGCGAGCGTCCTTTGTGGTAGTAGTGCTCATTTCCTGACTTATGAAAGCTGGGAGAAACAAACCCATGACCTGGCAAAGCTTTGAGTCTTTCACTGCTCAAAAAGGCCACAGAAAAGGAAATAAAAGAGTTTGTAGCGACTACCACCACTAAAACTAAAAGACAACCACAACCACCAAGCAGATTTAATGGCACAAGGCAAGGTCCGCTTTTCTTGTTCTTCCGCTCCCATAGTAAGTATATAAAGTCATAAAAAGGAAGTGAAGTCCCAGCTTTTAGCCCAAATTCAGATTGCGTTTAACCAAAGAAAACCTCGTTTGGGGTCCATGTAAAGGTCCTTAATTGTATCTTCAATTTGCAGTGGATTGTACTAGAAAACTCGAAACTTGAATTCAAGATCCTCCTAAAAAAAGAAACAGAAGGGAGCATAAGACACAATCAAGACATTTTCCCTTATTGCCCCGCAAGCGCATCGATTCGCAAGATGTGTAGCCGCGGAACCCAAAGGCGAAAAGATAGCAGTAACGTCGCCCTTTCCCTCCTGTTGCTCATATTTCTTTTCCCCTTAAATCTGTGTTTTTATCAACCATTCCAAGGAAAACCTGCCTTGCTTGAAGTTTAAACCAATCTCATTTGTCTTCCTAAAAAAGAGCACACAGAGAGAGAGAGAGGTGACTTGAAAGCTAGAAAAGCTAAAGCTGACAATGGACGGCGAAAATCGCATTGTACTTAATGTGGGAGGGATTCGCTACGAGACGTACAAAACGACGTTGAAGAAAATCCCAGCAACGAGATTGTCTCGACTGACTGAAGCTCTAGTAAGCCAAGTCACGAAATGACGCCCTCAATTACTAAAAATCCTAACATCAAAGGTGAACTACGACCCCATCCTTAACGAGTACTTCTTTGACCGGCACCCAGGCGTCTTCGCCCAGATCCTCAACTACTACCGGTAAGTATCGCAACGAATGGACAGAAGGAGAAAACTTTGTAACCATGCACGTGTACTGATAGAACTGGCAAATTACACTACCCAACTCATGTATGTGGACCCTTGTTCGAGGAAGAACTTGAATTCTGGGGACTGGATTCCAATCAAGTCGAACCATGTAAGCAGAAATAATTACACTAATTCAGGCCCTTATTTACCGTAACCTTGTCAACCACAGTTAGTAAAAGAAAAACAAATTAATTTGATCATAATCTAGGCTGCTGGATGACTTATACAGTTCACCGAGATACGCAAGTAAATAAAAGAATTTTTGATCGTAAAGAATTCAGTGAAGCCATTTTCTCCTATCTTTTTTTTCTGACAGACGACGCTAGCCATTCTGGATAAGCTCGACATTGAAACCGAGAAGCCTTCAGAAGAGGACATTGCAAGGAAATTCGGTTACGAGGAAGACTACGCGTCAGGGCACTTGTCACGCTGGCAGCGTTTAAAGCCCGCAATTTGGTCACTTTTTGACGAGCCGTACTCTTCACTGCCAGCTAAAGTAAGTTCTCCACTCGCTTTTCACTCTTTCGGAATTTTTTATCTCACCCCCTTACGCGGTCTTCTTCAAAAATGAATCTTTGCTAGACGCTTTTGAAAAATCTAAAGAAAAATCGTGTTCCGGAAACGCTTCAGCAGAGTAAAAGAGGCGGAAGTTGGGCTAGCTGGGCTCAGTAAGGAAGTTCTCTTTTTCATTGTTGAAACAGACAAGAGGAGAGAAAAGAAGCGCAAGATGAAGACGAGCGAGGCTTGCGTTTTCGTATTTTTTATTGCAAGCTTTAGATATTCTAATGCGGCAGAGAAACATATGGGGCTTCCTATTGGACGACAATATTGTTTATCGACTTGAAGTAAACTTTCTATACGACTGCGGCAAGGCCAAAGCGATAACTGGAACATTTCCTTCCTCCGCAACTTCTCGCAATTAAGTACACGGAGCTTTAGTAAATGAAGTACTATAGCGCAACGGGCTGCGCTTAATCGAGAAAGGCCAATCCTTTTCTTTTTTTTTTTTTTCCAACGGAAATGAGTTTCCGGATCAGGTATAATATACAAAGGCAATCTATGGCAAACTTGTTGACGGAGCGGGAGAACGCTCTCAAAGCGTCCATTAGAACAATACTCTATTTGTGAGCTCTGGAATGTTGGCTCATTCCGTCTTCTCTGTCACAGAGCGTTGCCGTCATTTCCGTTTTCTTCATTTGCGTCTCTGTGCTATCGTTCTGCCTTAAAACACATCCCAATATGCGAGTTCCAGTCCTGAGAAACGTCACCGTCCACGGCCCTGGCAACATGACGGCCTCCTGGACGTTGGACAAAACTCGTACGGAGGCTCATCAGGCGTTCTTTTACGTGGAACTCGTCTGTAATGCTTGGTTCACCTTTGAGATCATCATACGATTCATCGTCAGCCCTGATAAGTGCGAATTTATGCGATCCGTGGTCAACATCATCGATTTCGTAGCCACCCTCAGTTTCTATACTGACATGCTCCTCCAAGAATTGGCTCATGACTTGGAAAACGCTGACATCCTCGAGTTCTTCAGCATTATTCGGATCCTGCGTTTGTTTAAGTTAACGCGCCACTCCCCCGGTCTCAAGATTCTCATTCACACCTTCAAAGCTTCCGCCAAGGAGCTCACCTTATTGGTCTTTTTCCTCATGCTCGGAATCGTCATCTTTGCTTCACTGGTTTACTACGGAGAGCGCCTACAAGCGAATCCACAAAACGATTTCAAGGTAAAAGAATACAGTAACGAGAAAATATACTTCACTGCTTCAGTAAACACATTCTTGTCGGCTTCCCTTCTGCTTTTTTCTGTTATTACTCTTCTGAATAGCTGTCACCACCTCTCATGCCTACCCGTAATCGGAAGGGATATTTTTCCTTCCTTCCTTTTTTCTCTGGTCCTTGTGATGAGACTCGTACTTATCATTGCAGAGTATTCCTGAAGGACTCTGGTGGGCCATTGTCACTATGACAACAGTGGGCTACGGGGACATGGCGCCGAAAACGTACGTTGGAATGTTTGTGGGAGCCTTGTGTGCATTAGCTGGAGTGCTTACTATTTCTTTGCCCGTGCCTGTTATCGTCTCCAACTTCTCCATGTTCTACAGCCATACTCAAGTAAGTAAGGCCGCGTCAGCAATCATTGCTAGCATGGCGTAAAAAAAATAAAAAAAGATAAAAGAAAACGGGAGAAGTGAAGAACAAGTCCGAGTCTTGAAGGGTTTTAATCTGAAGACGGACACGATGCAAGACGTAAGAAGAAGAGAAAAAAATAATCCCGGTCTTAATTAAGGCTCGCTCCAAATTACCGAAGAAGCGTCGCCGTGTTTTACCCGTGGAACAGCCCCGTCGAAAACGAGAGCGAGATCGAGCTGGAGGCGAAGGATCTATGGCGCGGAGATTGGGGCTTGGCGCGGGCACAGCCAAATTAACGCAACCCCTTGCGGCCCGATTAGGCAAGACAGTTTCCCTCCTACTTGGTTTCCATTTGCCCCGTATAAGCTTTATTTGTCACCTTTTCTGTGATCCTCTTTTACAAAAGAATAATAATGCAGAGTCCGTTACAGGTTACCTCAATGGGAACAGTTTGTACGCCAACCGCAATAACATGCAGAACACATCGTACATGTCCACGATGACTCCGCCCGCTCCCACGTTTACTCAACCTCTACAAGCTCGCCCAGCTACGAACATCGACGTTTCGAGCTGGGCACCATACGGTAAAGTTTAGTCTCTCGCAAACGAAAATTTTCGCACCAGAACTGACCGTTGTTTAACTTTCTCGCGCAGTACCCCCCGTCCCGAAGAAAGAACCCATCAAAACGGATACTCTGTCGACATTTGCCTTGTGACGGATTTAACCTTTAGAACGGACCAACAAACAAACCGCCAAAAGAAAATGATAATTATAATAACAATAGCTCTTCCTATATACGCAAAATGGAAATACAGTAATAGGACTCGAAGAGATTCTACATAAAGTGAGAGACGGGGAACATTTGGAATAAATAAACTTGATTGTATTACGAGCGGAGAGGAATGATAAATACCCATAATTGCTATAGAGAAATGAACACATTGACATCCAAACAATTGCGCGACTATGACACGGACTAAACGGAAGCTAACCATAGTTGAGTTTCTTTAGTGCAAAACGTGTTACTCCTCAGAGATACGACTCTTCCAACGCATACTTCCCTGTATATCCCCAAAAGTTTGGTTCAGTAGCATTAAAAAATAATAATAAAATAAACAACCTTTTTTCACGTTAAAGTTTACCTTCTGGTTTTTCAACGTGAGGAATGTTTTCCATATAAATGTCTTCGCCAATGACTAACGTGGCGGACGTATTGGTAGTATTGGAGAGTGCTTCCTTTTCAATGATTTCCCCGTGTCTCTCTTTGGGACTATCATGGGGCGATAACTGGAACCTGACTTCGCTATTCTTCGTGACAGAAACCTTCTTTGGGGCCACCGTGCTTTTTTCTTGCACTTTGGCCGTCAATAAACGGACTTTCTCCTCTTTCTAGATTACAAGAAGGTCAGATTTTCCATCACGGCTAAGAGATTAGGTTCCAACTTACCGCTGCAATCAATTTCTGTAACTGCTCATTCTCAGCCATCAACTTGCGCAGTTTTTCCTCCTCCTCTCGGGACGCAAGACGTTCAGACGGTTTAACTTCCGTCTTATCCGAAGGGTGACGCAGCACCTCCATAATCTAAACCCCCGGAGAGAGAGAGAGAGAGATGTTTCAGTTTCCTCCGGTCCCTGAGAACGCAACACATTTGAGATAAACAAACCTTGGGTACGAAAACGAGGGCCATGGACAAGAAACAGCAGAAGACGAGCGCCAACGTTACGAATGCAAACGATGCGTCTTGCTGCGAGGAAATGACCAAAGTGACTGGAGCTGTAATCAAGCAAAGGACTACCACGTTATAAATAGACATGCCGACAAAACGAGTATCGTTGATGGACTTGACTTTCATACTCCGCGTTTCGTAGGCCAGGAAGAGGCCGAACATGAGTAATAACCCTTTATAGCCATAAACCACACCTGTGAAAGGGGGAAAAACCCAAATGTTCACTTTTTTCGTCAAAAAATCTTGAAACTTTTGATTTGTTTACGATGAGAGAAAAAGTGTTCCGACACATTTTCTCCCGCCAGCTCTCTCCAAATTGTAACAAATTAGCAATATGTAGATTAGAAAATTAGTACGTAACTACAAGAAATACGCTAACTAAAAAAATTCCTTTGATAGTGCACTTCGCAATGAAAGAAGTGAAGGTTCTGACACTATACTTACATGTACAATAAATACACGAAAACGTTCTCGAAATTTTGCCCTAAGTTAGCTACTTTAATGCCTCATTTGGCATGTTAAACGGCCATTACGGTTAACATGTTAAGGAATACCTGCAGCTTTAAGAATTCAACTGCTGTTATTTGCATAATGGAAAGACGCATCTAAATTTTGAGCCTATTTTTAGACAACGTCTCTTCTTTCTTTTCCCTTTCCGTGCCATTTAACGGTTAAACGGGCCACCAAATAAGAATTAAAAAAAAAAAACTTACCCAGCCAGATGTTCTGGAACTGACTAATGCAATGCTCGAGAATCGGTTTGTTTTTCATGTCCTCATTGGAATCAAATGGATCTTCCAAAGCGAATTGTTCTACGGACCGGTAAAGGGGATCTACGATCGCCCAGACTCCCAAGACCACCACGTCGACCAACAACAAGCCACAAACCAGCCAGTCCACTTTGCCATGTTTTCCTGTCTAAAAAACCGACAAGTTCTTAACACATACCGTCTTTCGCAGCTTTCCTCCGTCGTATACCTTGCCCTCTTGTTTGGCTTTGGTAGAGAGACGATGAACGTGCCAAACTTTGGAAAACATGGCCCCAAAGGCCAATGTAAAGCCGCAGCATAACAGCCAGGCACGGGCTTGGCAAACAAATTCAAAGTGACCCACCAGCACCGTTTCCCCGTCCAGGCCCAAGACAAACACGCTCGACAGGAGTAAAATGATGCCCAATAACATCAAGTTGTTACAAGATGGCTGGGACATTTGAATCAGCCTTTCCGAGAAAGAAAATTAAACAAACATGGAATAAAACTAGACGAAAAAAATCAATAATCAATTCCCCTACCTTCGATCTCGGTTTAGGGTGTTGAACACAAACAGGCCGATAGCTATTAAGATGCCAATCGCAGATACTACGCACATGGTCGTAAATAATCCACGTGAGACGGTACGCAAGACTTCTCGGATTATGGTTCGATCTTGCGGAACTTTCCCGCCTTTTGTAAATAATAATAATAATAAAAAAATACATCTTCACCGCGATCAAGTTTGTCAGTTTTTATATAGGGTACCTATCCATTTTTCTCTCATGAGCCAAGTTAAATTGTCAGTCTGAGTATCATAGTACCCCAATTTGAAGTATTTTCCTCCCAACATTTGCTCAAACTGGGTCCAAGCAATACGGTCTCCTTTGGAGCTAAATGCAACAGTTCCCTAGTATACATTCCGCTTTGAGTCAACAAGTTGGAATAAAAAAACGTCGAGCTAATTGTACCGAAACGCCCAGGAATTGAGTGGAATTCATTGCAGAATATAACTCGGCAGCAATTTCCTTATTGCTATAGGTGAAGTCCTCTATTTTGATAGTCTTGCCGCGGTTCAGACGTTCCATTGTCTTGTTCAGCGCTAGAAAATGGAAGTGAATTCCTTCATTCAATCACTTGAGCTGCTCTTCTCCTTTTCTTCGGACGAAATAACATGACTTGCAGGCATAAATTGTTTTTATCGAAGCGAATAGAAAAGCGAGAAAAGGGAAATAGAAAGAAAAAGAAAGAAATACAGCGACATGCTAAGCTAAATACGACAAACGTGCTGGCCTCCAATACGGCTAAGACTAGAAGTTATACCCATAGCTGCCGCCCAAATTGCATCGTAGGCTAAAGGAGCTTCTTGATACCCCTCGGGATACCTGTCATTGTCGATATCGTATCCCTGCTGCTTCAAAGCAGCGTTCAAACGAAGTCGAAAGTCCTCCACCGTCTTACATGGACCCGAAATCCCGGACAAGAATAGAAAGATCATGCAAATTCGATGTTAGTTCTTTGCAGGGGTTACTTTAGTATTCGTAGATTTATAGAATTATTTCTTCAAGTGTAGATATGTTAAAAATTATCGAAAATATTATAATTTGCATAGGAATTTGTATAGGAACTCATTTTTTTTCAGTAAACTATTTTATTTCTTAGAAGTACGTATTGCGTGCATTATGATTGAATTTCGCATAACTGGTTCACAGACTTGTGATCCTCACTCAGACGCCTGCAAATATAGTTCCTACCCCTAACTTATTACGACAGTATACATGCGCATAGTTTCTTTGTGTAAAATTATGAGTTATTGCAATTTTCTTGCAAGAAACTGTAGGACGTAAATTAGAAAGTAGATTTGGGATTGCCTAGAATATTAGACTTCTTACAAAGCATTTTTTTTTTTACCAATTGAAAGCTAATATCAAGTTTAACGAGGCACTTACCATGCCGGAAATGGTGGTGGAGTTGTCTTGATTCCAGTTCAAAGCTTCGGTAGTAATATGGCCCTCGGCTGCTTGCTTCATTTGTTCCCGAGTACACTCAATCTTCTCTTGCGCGAGATTGACTTCGTACCAATTATCCTCGTACCACCCGATAAAGAACCAAACATATAAACGTCCATACAAACCATGCTTGTACATTTCACAAAGCACACGTCGGGCTGCCACCACGTAGAATAAACCCACAATAATTCGAGCATCTTGTCTCCGTAAGTTTCGCACAGCTTCCGTGGGATCATTAAGGAAACTCTGACGGGTAATTATCTCAATGGATGCATCTCGACAGCGAGACTCTAAGTCCTCCACAGTCTAGCATGAACATTTTTTTAATGAGCAACAGCGAGCAGAAAGTGTCAGTGAAAGTCGTACTGAAGTAAAGACTTCTTCCGCTTGCTGAAGAATGGCAATACGGGACCAGCCAAAGTGCTGCATAAGTTTGACGCGGGTAGGATTATGCACAGTAGCGGATGGATGGGTACGGAAAAGGGTAGGAAATCGCTGCCGATTGGAAAGAGCTGGGCTGCTTGCGCCGTACGATAACTGGTCATAAAAAGTAATCCGATATAATTAAAAAGGTCTTTAGATAACGAGAAGCGAGCAAACTTGCCACTATCAAGTTCCACATCCTGGCAGCTTCGGCGACTGTAGTTGAGACAGTACTACAACCAGCCAGTAACATTAACTTTTGAGGGGGCTTGTAAAGCAAATCGTACATGACCAGGGCTCCCAATCCGGGTTCACACTGATACGAAAACTTTTAATGGAAACAAAGCAAAAAGGAAAAAAATCCTGGATCATACCTCACTATCATTCCAGTGCAGCTTTAACTTGTAACCCGGTATTAAATCTGCTCTGCTATTGACATCTTCCAAAGCTAACCTAGCTGCAGGTTGACACGCCTAGGGTCACACAAGGCCGCGGGCATATATGATAATACTAAAATCAGTTACTTTGAAGTAAATAAGAGGCATTTTACCTGACCGCCTTGCCAGCCTTCGGTGCCGTTTATAGGGAAAATGCCACCAATATGCAATATTTTGGTTTTAGGAGGCCAATAAGACCCTGTGCAATTGGAAAAGTACAACAAAGCCAACAAAATAGGAATGTATATGCGAAAACCCATCGCTACCACACCGCTGAAATGCCAGTACTAAAATTAAAGACAAACAGGAAGAATTAAGAACATTATCCCACCCACGCGTGCTGAGTTGCAAACGTATCTTGGGTTATGACTTACCTATAGTTGTCTACAATATGAAGGAAGAGTTGCGTTAGTACTATATACATACAGTCCAGCATTAATTTTGTGGCTCCCAGGTTAGTTCAAAAGATGGACTGTCACAAACGTGGATTGACTGTCTTCATTTTCGTACTAAGTTCAATACTCATTTCACACTTTCAGCGTTCTCAAAAACCACTATATTTATTTATCTACTTGTTCTGGTGGAAACTATAAGTTGGTTGCTGCTAAAGGCACCGCGTCTGGTCGCGGGGGAGGAGGCGACGGCCATGCGCGCGCCGAATGTTCTTTCTTTCACCGAGGAATTTGATATTATTTGATAAATACAGTGAAGGTTCAAAGGACCCAAAAAGGGAGATTTTTTAGAAGAAAAGATTATCAGTAATGGACTTAGGGTACCTTTCCTACACAAATAAAAACAACACGCATAAGGTAAGAAATTGTTTATATTGGTCAACTAGTTCATTTTCAGTTTGCCGTTGACTCAGAAAAGTAGGAAACTGCAAGGTGCTAGTTTACAAAGCAACACAATTACCTAGCACTGTGAACCGAATCACGGATTAGAAATGGAAACGAACGCACCAGTTACGGATCCGCAACGGAGATATGGAGCAGGGTGTATACCCACCTTTGTTGTTGCCTTATACCGTTGTCATGCATGGTACGGGCTCCGTATGGCGCAGGAACATAGTTTTTATAGCTAGGGAGTAGGCCCTTCTATAGGTATACAAGTTTCAGGTAAGCATTAATTTTTGCATCTTTGCGCCGCTGGAGAATAGTTAGAAAAATCCGCCCACGTTAGTGTCGGTCTCCTGTTAGTAATTGAATCCATTAAATCATGGCCAGGTGGGAAACCACGTATTTTTAACTATGCGAGGGCATAGTTTATCGCGAATTGTTTTTCGCTGGTTTGTATCCCCTATACTCCTCCGAGCTTAGCTCGGTGCGGGAGATGTATACCCAGAGCTAAAAATCGCTCGTTTTCAAACGAGCGCGCTCGTTTCAAAATTGGCGAGCGAAATCGCTCTTCGCTCGCCATTTTAGAAAAAAGAGCACTCGCGCTCGCGCTCGCGCTCGCGCTCGTTAGCATTACCACCATTTACAGAATGAACCGTCAAACATTTCAGTTAGCTTTATTTTTGCGTGGGGGCATTTTTGCCATATTTTTAGCTATCACATAGTAAAATCATAACGGAGAGACCATTTCTTAGAATTCT
>JAGJRP010000518.1:0-40942 GCA_022832235.1 Lepidurus couesii | reverse complement strand
CACGTGATAGTTCTTGGGCCTGTGACGTCAAATGGGACACGGCAGCAGATCAACGTTGGTAAACGGTTGTTATTAGTATTATTTTACGCATTTTCCAGAATTTTGAGGACTCGCGTAGGTAAAAATAAAGTCAATTGCTAAAATTTCATACTGTTTTTATTAGCTGTTTAGTATCTTTGTATGCTGATATTTCTTGTGTCAACACTTACGTTTATTGTGTAAACTGATTTATCCTATCTAATACTCATTAGATAAAACGTTTTCCTGTTTGGACGATTGATTTCTTGGATATTTGGAAAAATCCTTGTTTTTTGTTTTCTCCGATCCGCCAGTCACCTCGCTGCTCTAATTTTTGTGACTGCAATGTTAATTAGACTTATGTCTTTTTTTAACTGTTTGATCCTTTGCGAACTGAACTCATTGTTTGCATTATCATTATATTTTGTCGTATAATTTGTTCTGAACAGACGATTGTTCCCCGGATGATAACTGGATAATTCCTGAATAATTATTCCGGCTGGTTATCTTTTGGAATTTTTAGGAGTATCAGGTAATATTCAGTGGATAACAATTTAATGTTTCAGCACTTCCTGTTACCTTCGACTTCGTGAGCTGATTACTTCTATATTATGTACTAGAAGTTTTTGAAATTCGGACGATTTATTTCTTGGAGATTTGGATAATTCCTGGATTCCGTTCTTTATTGAGAGTTTGAGACACAGTTAGATTTTTCATGATTGATGGGTTATTCATGGTTGAAAACATTTATTTACATTTTCACTACGGTTGCTTTCTTTTACACAGTGTCTTAATACATCTGTTCGTTTTTTTTTCTGGTGTTTAAGCATGAGGTTGATCTGTAGAGCGCCGTATTCGCAATTTGCGTATGTTTTTCCTGCTTCTAGTCGTCGTGCTCAGTGCACACCGATGGCTTTTGTATCTATTGCATGGAGTTATTTGGTTCTTCCTAACGAGTGGGTGCAGCCAAACTTAAACTTACGTAAATAAAATTACTGAAAATTACTTAACGAATTCTGAGACATTTCTGGATAAAAATAACCTTTCACGGCGTAAAAATACCTTCTAAATAAACAACTATAGTCACTCTTAGGTTGCGATCGCGCTTGCGGGATGAGCACGGGTAACGGCTTGACTTTCCTTGACAGTCTAACTTATTTTTCTACTTTACATGGCATTAACATTCCATTAATTATGAATGCACTTCTGATTTTCAAAATCCTTTTAAAAAATCTTCCCGTAACCAAATTACAAGTTTTGCAATGCAGCCGTTTCTTTAAAAAATCAACACTAAATAAAACCTCCAAAATTTTCAAAATTGACGCCACTGTAAAACAGACCAAGCCCAGGACAGCCACCTACCCACATTCACCACTACTAACCTTCGTTGTCACAGCTTATTCGACAGTTAAACCCAATGCACCCGTTAGATGGCGCAGATCGACTATAAACGTCAAGAAGACAGTTAAACCTGTCGTCTTGTTTGGCAAGTCTGTGATGCCCACATGGCTATCTTTCTTTCATAAACGTAAGTTTTATATATCGATAGATTTTTTTTAAACTGTCTGTTGAAACTGATTAAAGACATAAGAGTATTATTTCGTGATCTTAGCTTAGGAAATGAAACAGAGTACAGATTTTCAACCTGGGCCTCAAGATCAGGCACAAGAAGAAGAAGCAGGATCAGACAAAGAAGATATTTCTGTTTTAAGACCTTCTATCAGAACCAGCGTTACCAACCTTAAATACTTTGCCGAAACCTTACAAAACGGAACCCCAGAAGTAGTCATTTTACTGTTTTATTTGATTTTCAGTGTGATTAATTTAAGCTTTGTCTCTTAGGTTCGGTACATGTTGACCAATGAATGTGACGTCGTTTTGGAGTGCAAAGTTTGTAGAAATTTGTTCAGAAGTTTAGCCAATTTTCTTTCCCATAAGAGGTTCTATTGTCAGCAAGATTTCGTTCCAGCATTTTGTCACAAAATCCACCCTAACCATGGTCTCAGCACCATTCTGTGCAGAAAAGAAGATGAACTTGCACCAGTTCCCCTAGTTCTAGAACCTGAACCCTTTACAAAAGATGCAGTTATAGAACCTTCAGTCAAAGAAGAATCATTGAATAGCATTGTTTGCAAGCTTCGAGCCAAAGCTGAACATACTCTGGTATCGCCAAATCCTCCTTGTGAAACACACACACCAGTTCATCTCGAACGAACTACGGAACCCTTACCAACAGTGCTCTTAGAACCCATTTGTCAAACTCAGAACGCCGTCTTTCAAAGTGTTGAGAGCAAAGGGAAATTGGAAAGTATGCGTCACCAAGTGCGAGAACTTCGCAAGCGAAATTTACGGAAAAATCGAACTTGGGTGGATTGTAATGGCCATATTACTCCCAGCTCAGAGCAGGCTGCTGAAGCCAAGCTTTGCATTGAGGAAGATGATGGAGAAGATGACGGTGATGACCAAGGATTAGATTTAGAAGACAGAAAGTGTCGAATTTGTAATTATATACCACTGCATTCAAACTTATAAAAAGTTGTTTCCAGAAAGGACACGTGACTTTAAGGAATTTAATTTTGCAGGCAAAATAATTTTTCCTGGATTGAACGCAACCATTCGTCACATGCGGGAAGCTCACATGACAACAAGATTAGTATTCCCGTGCCCTATGTGCGACAAGCGTTTTTATCGACCAGCTAGCGTTCGTCTTCACTTGGTACACGGTTAGCAAATTACCGTCTGTTGTTGGACAATTTTATTTACCGTTCCGTTATTTAGATCACCACAAGTCCTCTCAAGAGATTAGCCAATTACGAAAACTCATTTATCGCAGTTCGCTACTAGTAGGTATAAGACCTTGGGAAAACAGTAGATCCCCGCCTTCAAGTGTAAGTCTTTTTCTAAAGTCTTATACGTTATATAGTTTTCGTCTTCTCCCGCAGACAAAGAAAAGTAAACAAGGTATTCAGTTACGGTGGAATTATAAGGACCCCACATCAACAGCGTTGACCCCGAATCCACCACCTGTATTAGCTTCTCCTTTGACGCCTCCATTGCAGAATTGCAGCGAGCAACTTTCGTCGCTTGCGAATCCCCGATTGCTCAAAAGAAAGAACGATTTGAACATGGACGCATGACGAATGATGAGTTTGAATTACTTGTGGTTAATCTTGCGAATATCTTATAACTCAGAAACAGAACGATTGCAAAATGCTGCGGGAATTGTACGTCATTTTTATAAAGTCAAGATCAATCTGTTCTATCCTTGATACACATAAATAAAATTTGAGCGTGCTCATGCGTGCATTGAGCTTACACATATTGTAGCCGTAATTTTTGGGAAATATGGGTCGGCGTGCCTGAGAGTCGAATTCCAGTGTATCAGTTTACTCCCGCCCCCTTCTTCCTCCTGCCTTTTCTTGGACTGACCAGAGATTTGCTAACCACAACGCTTGCAACTTCAATTGCATTGTACATTTATGCCCTGGTAAGAGTAGTTGTTTCCTAGTCTTTCAACACGCGAGTCCAAAAGCCAAAACATAACAAGATAAGCTTGCCAGTGTGATTTTAGGTTATTCTTTATGCACACAATTGCTCCGGGGAATCCGCGGTTGTTCGTGGAGCCTTGATTTGCTTGCGTAGCGAGAGCAAAAGAAGGGCTGACTCCAGAAAGAGCCAGAAGCAATCTACCAACCAAGGTAAAAAGGTATTTGGGATTGGAATAGCGGGACATTCCAGGTGTGCATTCTGCCCGCGGGTCTGACACGTTAAAGAGCTGGAGAACCTCGACTTGTGGAGCTGGTGGAGCTCTTGTGTGCAGCGGTGCAGGTAAGAGCCAGCAAGTAAGCAAGCGAGGACGGGAGTGTGTTTATTTGCTCTGCAACCTGTAGCGATTTTTACTTATTTTACCGTTAATTTTTTTGTTTTGGGCTTACCACGTACCCACTAGAAATTTGCAAGCAGCGTTATTTTAACAATCAACAAGTGGACATTTTAAAACCGTGAAACCAAACAAGAATGGCTGCGTAAACTTAGCGATCGAAATAGGGCTTTTCAACCGAATTTGGATTATTTGTCCCTAATTCCAGCCACTTCAATTTTGTGCGTCGTAATTTCTTCTAAGCCCAGGTAAGGGTCTTTATGTGTTATGTGTGTGGAAAGTATTCTTGTGTTTCCTTTCTAAATGTCGAAGTCTGTGTCGTGTTCTTGTTGCGCCAATAAATAAGTTGTCCTCCAGGAAAAAGGAAGTTGGAATGGGGGGAAACCCATACAATATGTATAGGCTCTTTTTTGTTCTATTAACACAACTTGGTTTTATCTCGCTGGGCGAATGCAAGAGGAGGAAAAGTTATGAATCATGTTGGCCTCCTTTCCCATTCCAATTCCCATCACACAATACGAACTCTCTATACCAGTTCTGAGTTGACTCGACTCTTGCCTTGTTATACGTAAAAAGTTTCATCCACAACTCATTATAGACACTTACCTAAAACACGTTTTGGTGACGGACCCGAACAAATGTGTTAGTCTCACAATTTGCTAGGGAACTTTTTCATGGACTCCGGTCTTACTTTCTTGAACATGAAGCAACCGCCCTTCCCGGATGTTCGCCTCATGTGAGACAGCTACCGAACCGAAATTGGTCAATGACAGGTCAACAGTTCTTCTCGATCAACTTGAAATTCAAAGTTCGGACGGAAGTAAACCACACCCTACCAACTAAATGCAGTTCACTAAAAACTTATAGAATCTACGAATCTGCTCATGTTCCAGCTGAAACTGATAACCTTCTTTTAGAGCTCTGAAATCGTGCCTTTCCTTACTACTTCGTCGTCCTATTTTTTAGCTAATTTGCATGAGCAAACCTAGCTACATGAACTAACGAGCTACATTCCGTCGTTGGAAGGAAGTCTTAACGGTGTATATCTAGTGCGCGTTACTGATTAGCAAACAAGTTTGCTTTTTTACCCATTCAGTCGATTTTGGGGAAAGATTAATTAAATAAACTTTTTTTGTCACAATTACAGCCTTCCATGCGTTTAGAGGAACGATTGCCCAGAATGAAGACGTCCAACCTTCTCAAATGGGCACAAAACCACAAAAACAACGGCAATAAGCCAGGTAAAAGAAACATTTCGCTATTCTCACTCAAAATCCTGTATAATTTAGCAGGTACCCGTAACTGGATCCACCCACCAGAGGCCCTATTACAAGGACACATCGCATACCTAGTCAAGGTAACGAATATTGTCCACAGTTGAGCAATTCGTGGCAGATGCAAAGCGAACTGTCAAATAAGCATAACGTGCACTATGTTGTAGTTTTTGGGTAGCACCGAAGTAGAACAACCTAAAGGGATTGAAGTTGTCAAGGAGGGCGTACGCAAGCTACGCTTTTCGCAACAACTGCGCAAAGCTGAAGGACAACGTACGCCTAAAGTCGAACTTACCATCTCGGCAGACGGGGTGGGAATTCAGGAGCCTAAAACGAAACGTCTTTTGCACCAATACCCTTTGCATCGCATTTCCTACTGTGCTGACGATAAAGCCGAAAAGAAATTTTTTTCCTTCATCGCGAAGGAAGTGGATACGGATCAGCACACTTGCTTTGTTTTCGTCAGTGACAAATTGGTACTTTTGCTTTGTAACTCGAAAGAGCAAGCGTTTCAAATCAAAGCTTATCGTGAGTATTTTCTACTAAAACACCACAGGCAGAGGAAATCACGTTGACCATCGGACAAGCGTTCGATTTGGCGTATCGCCGCTTTTTGGAAACTACCGGCAAAGACCCAGACACTTTGCGTGTTCCAACCAATTCTTTACCTGCCAGAATTGCACGCTTGGAAAAGGAAAACGCAACTTTAAGGCAGAGATTAAAAGATCTGCAGGCTTTTGTTGACCCGCAACACTTGTCTGTCTACTTAAGCAGTCACGGAGTAAGGACTTTTAAACCAGCCTCAAATAAACAGATATACAATAAAACCTTGTTTTTCGCCAGATAATGGATTTGTTTTCCATCATTGAAGAACCCAGTTCTTCTAACGGAACCACCGTGGCTCCGTTGACAGCTTCGCAAACACCGACACCACCAGTTGAAGACTCTTTAATTTCAATAGATGCAGATATACCAACTATTACACCCTTGGCAACCCCCGTCAAGTTACCGCCTGTTCCACCCCGTGTGTTCGAAAGTACCCCGAACGGTAACCAAACTTTTGATCCGCTTGCCAGTGCTGCAATAAACGTAGCCTTACCCACGCCGCCTCCACGAACACTACGTATTATTATTTGGAAGTTTAGAACTCTTATTAATGGGTTTCTCTAACAGTGAGCCCACCGCCTTCCAAAACCGGCCGTCAGAAAGATGCTTCTTCGCCTAAGGATTTATTCGGAGCGGATCCATTTGTGGCTAATTCCCCTAAGCCTGTGCTAGCTTTGGAAGATCCATTCGGGATGGGTCACTTCAGCTATGGCATGAATAACAACATGTCCGAGATCCAGGTTTAAAAAAACGTTAATGAAGAATGATTCTAAAATGCGGCGATACCTAGGAGGGTTTGAGTCGAGGACTGAACTTTGGGCAAGACGACTTGACTTTGGAAAGCTTAGATCCCTTCCGCACCTGAACTACTTTATAGGCACAAGAAAGGGTGCATTTCTTGAACCCAAATATGTTTAGTGCCCTTCTCATGCTATGAGGAATAGAAGTTGAGACGTGCCCAAGGTGGTAAGCTACAAGGGGGAAGTGTGATATTCCAAGCAAACAAAATTTCTCACAAAAAGCGGATAAAAGGAAGGCAAGTATATATGCGCAAATTCGATAGATTTTTTTTACTCCGAACTTGAAAAGCATAACATGCGTAAATTGTCGTCACAAGAAAGCAAGTGTTGTTTAATATATGCTGTGCGCAAGGCTTTTGTTGAAAAAGGATACACCGCCGTTTTCCAAAAACTTGTATAGTTATTGGCAAAAGTTATTGTAAGAAAGAATCTAATTTATAAAGGAAATTGTTAAACTTGTGGCTTTAATAAACTCTTGTCTAATCTACGAAAAACGTGGATGCCCCTACTAATGAACCCCAGGTATGCCCATCATAAAGATAACTGGCCGGTCGTTTTCCACAGTGACGGTTTCTTTCCTCATGAACTGGTTCGAAGTGCTGATCAAACCTCCGAATTCTAAGCGTGCGCCAACTATGAGAACCGAATAAATATAATTTCTATATAATATATAATTTGATTCTTTTTAAATTACGCAAATTCCATTTCAGGCCTGTAGTGGTGACGTAAGCCGGCTGACCAATAGGGATAATGCCACACCACGTTCCGAATACGCGGTCATCGATGTGAATCTTGTGGCGACCAGTAGGCAACATCCAAGCAAGAGATTCTCCCGACAGCTGGTATAAAGGCACTCCCAAGACTTCGGGACCCACAAACAACGAGTTCATGTTCGAAAAAATATGGTCCAAACGCCCAGTAGTATCCACCAAACTTATCACGCTGTTCACCTGTGATGATTTATCGTTATTTAAGGCAAAACACTTTTCCCCTTACTTAACCTTTATATCTCTGTCTCGAAGCTCCTTTCCGAAATATTGCAAACACTTCTGAAAATCAGTCTCATCTTGATCAGGAGTATGAATAATTTTGGCCCCACGCGAACGATAGTTCTGAAGCAGGTTCTGATCCACAGAATCAAAATCGCCCGTGATGAGGTCCGGTACTGGATGAGTAACGCGAGATTCATCCATCTCTTTCAGCAAACGATCCCATTCCACAGTACCTCCATCGACAGTCGCTCGCAAGGATGCTGCGCAAAAAAAAAAAAATCACCGGCTTGCTTTGTATGTAAACACTTACCCCTGTTCCAAATTTCCATGACTCCCTCTTTATTATTGATGGGCTGGTTCAGGATAATTACGCCAAGCTTGTAATTTTTTGACTTGACATTGAAGATTTCCATAGGGTGCCACTCGGCCATACCCAGATTAATCTTCATGGCTGCCCAATGAAGCCATGAAGCTGGAACCGTGTAGAACATTTGGAAATAGCGCAGGCTATCTGTTACGGCGTTCATCTTCAAACTGTCGGCTCTTTTCAGTCGTTAATGTCAAGTAATTGATTAACAGCACTTCAATGTCGAGAAGTTAGCTTGACCCACCAAAGAAACACTTAGCGATCAAAGAGCAAGGGCAGTTATATCTCACTACTAGTGCAAAAGTAGACTGCAAGAGCTCTTGATATAGTCTTTGGCCTATACGAAAACTATGCAGCAAAGTGCCCACAGCATACAATAAACGTTGATGACAAAACGTCGTACCAACGCATATTTCGACTTTAGCCTTGACTTGGATAGATGTATCTGACCTTTGTCAGCTCTACGGTACTGTACAACCTTGGTTTTAAGAAGAGAAACTATTGTTTCTAAGAATACCAACACTCGGGAGATATTGTCAAGTCTAGAAGACACTGCTGTATACAAATGTTGTTAATTAGTCCAAGTACCAGAAAATGTTGTCGAGAAGCAAATTACTACAATTTAAGGAAAAACAACAACGTTGGACTTTGAGCCTTAATTCTTGTGTGGAACATGAGATTCTTAATAAAATAAAACAAACCCTACCTTTCAAACTTTCAAGGATGCAGGTGAAAGCAGCTGGGACTTATTAAAGCTTAACTTTTAAAGGTGACAGCTGCTTGTAATTAGGCAAACTTGGTATAGTGCAATTAAGATTCTAGATACACTTAAAGCAAACGCAATTATTTATCAATACAACACAATATCAACATATCATGTCCCATCATACAGACGCACGTGCTATACCCACTCTTCGGCGCCAAACGGTTTATGGAACTGAAACGTAGCGCGGCAGGGCGCGCCAATTCAAAAAAAAAATACGACAACCTCTTGTGCAGAACTGTCAGTAAAATATGTGGTTTTTTTTTTATAAAATAAAGCTAAACATTAGGTTAAAATAAAAGCACAAACATTACAGCATCCTGCATTCCGTTTTAAGTATCTATGACGGATGTCGGCCATGGTTTTTCACGAAAATTACTTCGGTTGCTTTTTTATTTGGTTTCATGATAAAAAATATACAAAAGCTTAAGAGTTTTCAAGTCCTTTTAGCTCCCTTCCCAAGGGAAAAATACGTAGACCGAATTTTGCGACAACCCAAGTTCAGGACATCAGATTATCGGACCATCGGACTCATGCAAAAACGCTCCCTCTGGAGCTTCCTCGAAGATAAAAATATTTTTGGTAGGAAGTTCTCCGCTGGGGCAAGTTCCCAACGGCTTGTGATGTATACGCGTGACTTTCCTATCTATTAGGAAGTTTTCTAAATCAGCCAATAAAAAACGACCTTCCGTTTTAGCGCGTTCAGTTCAAAAGTGTTATGGCTTCTAGAAGCGCTCCCTTGATTAAGGGATTAGGGTCTCAGAAGCACAAAATGCCTAAACGCTTACACATTGTAATTTCAACCGGGAAAGAAGTTCCGGGAAGAAGCTTGCGATAAAACTTCCAATGTGGACCAGCGCCTTAAGCAAAATTCTTACTGGTGAGACAACAAGGTATATAGGTTTACACAAAGTATGAAAACGTGAATCTTCCGATGTTAAGTTTTTGGAAACCTATATCTACTATAGGAAAGGTATTTTCCAAAGTGGCCAGCACGAAGCGTGACTTTATGTACATTTGATAATTTCCACACAGAGTAATTGTTCATAATCTGATCCTGCTAATAAGTGGCGTAGCCAGCGATACGCCCAGTACGCAAGTGCGTACCAAAGTTTTCTAATAGCGCGTTCCACTTGCTGCACTGGAGCAATATTTTTTGCCCTCAGAGCATATTATATGCTCTATGATTGGTTGTTATATGCTNCAGTACGCAAGTGCGTACCAAAGTTTTCTAATAGCGCGTTCCACTTGCTGCACTGGAGCAATATTTTTTGCCCTCAGAGCATATTATATGCTCTATGATTGGTTGTTATATGCTCTGAGGGCAAAAAATATTGCTCCGGTGCAGCAAGTGGAACGCGCTATAAGTCAAGGGCGCCAAACAGATCTTAGGGCGCCAAAATAGACCGCCAAATGGGCGCCAAATCTGTAAAGTGCGTACCGTTAAAAATATCTAGCTACGCCGCTGCTGCTAATATGAGTTTAAACGTGTACACCTGGCCTACAAGTTGTCTGCACGAACGCAAATTTTCCCCCTTTGCTTATTGCCACGCAGGCGTAAAACCATAGTCTGGGTCAAAGGTGTTGCACCTCTACCACTAGTAAAGCCCGAACACCTGGTGGAACAGCACAACTGGTTTTTTCGGTATCAGCAAGAAAGGGGAAAACATAATCAGAAATACCCAGGTTTGTTGTCAGACATCCGGATTCCTAGCCCCTTTTATACATTACGGTATTTGTAGGTTTACGATACGTATATAGTGTTGCTATAGGGAGTTTCGGAACTTCAACTCGAAGAACCTTATAGCGTAGGATGCTAAATTAGTATCATCAGATTTCCGGAACCAGCCAGACGACGGAAAGGTAAGTCGGTCTTAGTTAAATTAAATTAAGCTGAATGCAGTGATTGAACAAATAACTACTGAAATGAGTGACTGCGAGAGCCTACAGCTTAAGTATTGACCTGTTTGCTCGAATCGATGCGATTGACCTTAGAAGACGTGGATCCAAGTGGACCCAACCTACCTTGCTGCGCACAGTTTTCCCACCTTCGTCCATCTCTTCCTCCCATTTCTCCTTGACGTTGGAAGTCGGAATAATGGACGAGCGTCCAATGTCATTAATATCATCTGGCATTCACTAAATTACGTACCAAGACATGCTTCAGGACTTGCGCTTAGTGAACTCTTCACTCTACCCGGCTTTTAGGTATAGATTTGGACACAGTAGATTTGAAACGAGGAACCATGCTCGCCTTGCTCGTCTGCTTCGAATCCTAGAATTTGCCTGCCAAAAGCTGGAGTCGTTTCTTCGACATCATTAACTTATTATTGCCATGGGTTGTGGTGCATCCAAAACGACTGCTTTAGAAAACGGGAATGCCTCAATGCCTTTCGGAACTCGAGGTAAAGAGTAATGATTCCAAATATTGCAAACCGATATGTACGGGTTCTATTCCTACAGAACGTAAGCCGCCGGTGGCCTTTGAAGTGCCAGCGGATAGTGAAGAGATTCAAGCCAATTCCATAATTAAAAACCATCCTCCAAAGCGCTTTCGTCGATTAGAGGATCAGCAGGTTCAATTAACCGTGGAACAAATTGCTGAACGACAGGCTGAAGCAGAGAAGCGACGATTAGAAGTAAGTCGTCAACGGTGCCTTGAAGTTGTTATAAGAACGCTGTTAATTAAGACTTGACATTTTTAAACTATTGATTTTCCTTCGTAGATTTTGCAACAACGTGTGCAAAGTGCCAGGATACGTACGGAACGGAGCGCAGGACACGTGCGGGCTAAACCTATTGAAGAGGTAAACTGCGAAAACTAAAATTCGTTTGAAAACTTAAACAAACATGGTTCAGGGAGACGAAACTATGTAACCACATAGTGACGAGACCGTTACCACGTGTGTTCCAAATTGTCACTGTGAAGTTTGAATTTGGCCTGTGATAGTACCCAATATGAACTGCATACAAAATCCACGGCTGCAGCACGAGTGCGAGAATTACTTTTGCATGCAAATAAATTTTGGTCCAACTAAATTGAAAATTAACCATCCATCCCGAATCGCCGTCTGCACGTCTCACATAGGCTATTGAGAAACTGATATTCAATATATGGTACTTTAAACAAATTTGAGCATGTATTCCGAACTGTTATGCAAAGTTTTTCTGCCCGGTATATTTCATTGGTCCTCAATAGGTTTGATAGTAACGTTAGGATTGAGATCAAAACTGGGTCGGCAAATGGCATACACGCCTGACCCAGTCTCCGGTCTTGTGTGCACACCATTTTGGGAATTCACGGCGTACGTGTGATGAGGGAAATTATCCAAAGGAGAGGGGCCTTCTTCTTTGGCAAACATAACTCCAATTTGTGAAGTGCGAACATGGTACGGGAAGTTGCGATTGGCGGCGGAAGGCCTCGTAAGCAGCTATAAGAAACAAATGAATAAAGTTTTGAATTTTTTCATGTTTTTTTTTAATACCAAGAAGGAAAGATGTCCTATAAGAGTGACAGAGTGTTCCACTCCCATCATAGACTTCTCTCGAGCCCACTTATCGACGATGTGGTTAGCAATGATGATGATAACTGGTCCGGACACGAACCACAGAGATGCGAAGAAAAAGAAAGGTAGGTAGAAGCCATTTTTCTCCGGGTAATGTTTAAGCGTGAAAGCTGTGGCATACACGAACATCCCCCATCCGACTAATCGCAATGCTAATAACCCATAGCCGGCTGGGCTTTCGTACATGTAAAGCACTCTGCCGGGATCGAAGTACTGCCAAGTTAAAAGACAAATATTGATTAAACATGATTGCGGAGAAAGTAAGTGATGATACCAGTCTCTCATATGTAAATAAGGCAATGTACGTGACAGTATAGGTACTCATAAACGCAGTAATTTTGATCAATGAAACCGCTCTTAGCCGGCCTCTCGTGACTGTGAAGCCTTTACCAAGCAGAACAAGTACCAGCAACAGGAACCATTCGGCAGTAGCTTCCAGAATTCGTCCTAAGCATGGCACATTAGTTTATTGCAGCTCCATTGTTTGAATTAGCGGCTGTGTACCAAAAACTCTACCCGCTGAGCTTAAATACCCAGTATGAGCATAGCGACCATACGCTACAGTTAAAAAGAGCAAGCCAAGTAACTGACAGTAAACCGAAACGACAAACAACTTGTAGGTACTATGAAGCATCTGTTTTCTTCGTAAACGTACTATTGTAAACACAAAGTCTATGAAAGTATCACTCGAGGGGCTAAGTAAATAAATACCTCCACAGTACGTTGACACCACACATAGAATAACCTGGACGCCAGTAAAACCCAAAAGCATTTGAAGAATATCTATAAAATTCGTGTTATCATAAGATTTCTAAAAGGGCAGTAACAGGTTTTCGCTTGCGTACAAAATTCATCGGCTGAGTAGTGTCGGAACCAAATGTCACCTGGTTCTCCATTGGTCATCAAAAATCGATACTTCATATTTAAGCCCTTCACTCACGTTTGCCGTTAAGGGATGAAAATTGATTTGGTCATGAGTTAAATTGATTTACCCGAGTGCTTTGGCAATTTGAAACTGCAATATACCACCATCGCTCTCTGGCTGTACGAAAAGTTCGATTGCCAGAGCATCTGTATAAGGCGCGGTCTCCGTGCAATCGAACAATATCACATCCCGCTGCTCTAAACGACGTGGTTAGATTAACAATCTGATTGTTCTCAAGTTGAAGTATGGATTCTTTCTCTTCGCATGTCTAAAAGCAATCGAAAGGGGGAACATTCAACGTTACATGTAAATTTCCGTCTTTGCCGGTTTCCACTTCGCATTATACCTTTGTAGTACCATAAACTGACGGCCACTGGTCCGATGTATCATAGTAGAGCAACAACTTGTAAACGGCATTATTCTGGTAAATTCACCAAATAGAAATAAACTAATTAAACCCAGTTATTCAAGAAATAAAAATCGTTTTGGATTCCGTTACCAAGTCGTATTCTACTTCATAGCTGAACTGACCATCCATGGAAAGGAAACAAAAGCGAGCAAGAAAAGTCCATGTCTGTTTTAGAGAAATTAGATATAGTGTAAGATTTAAGGAAACGGACATTGATGTCATGTAACGTACTTCCTGTGTTTTCAATTCCCCCTGGACGATTTTTGACTCTACCAACACGGCGAATAATAGAAGCAAGGCGAGAGGTATAAACATACCTTAATCAGTTCTAAAGTTTATTGCTGAAAACAGTAGTAGCCGCTCACGTAAATTCTTCCAAATCACACAACCTTCTCCATGTAAGTAATCATCTCGGGCGCTTGTGCTAAGCAGGTGCACGGATACAGTTCGCCAAATAGGTAACGTTGGGTGTCGAGTTCACTGGCAGGCACGTCATAGGTTGCTCGAGGTTTCTATGGAGACCAGGTGGCAACACAAACTCGAAAGGGTCCAACACCTAACAATAATGTATGAAGTACGGCCCATTTCACCTTTGGTAGGGTCCACTCCACCCCACGCAAAGGAAGCACTAAAACCCAATAACGAAAAGCCGCACGCATCTACACGAGAGTTAATTTTTCGTTCGCTTTACGTTATTCATCACATCAGTAAAATGTATTCAGAATCGCCTAATTCATCGTAAAGTTACTGGGACCCATTAGTAGAACAAAGGAAGCCCTGTCAGGTACTATACCGTGTAATTAATTATGGACGATATAATTTTGGAAAACGACTTGAAAAGGGAAGAAATCTTTTCGGAGGAAGACAAAGGGAAAGATTAAAGGGTGTAAACTAGAAACGGCTTAAAACGAGTAGGTGCTTCAAGCCAATTTAATCAGCTTTCGTGTCTGCCTGCACCCGGCGCTGTACCCATGCCGGTATATTAGAAGGATTCGACCAAGCCAATTTAGGGTTAAATAAAACCACTCGGACTAGATACCCAACGACTAGGGTGGAAAATAACACCTCTTTGAGCGACAAGTGATACGTAGCCAAATACCAGACATTCACAGCATGTACCGCAATGTCAAAACCGGTACCTAAGATATTAATACAATTGAAGATTTGGATACAACATAAGCTAATAATATTCTTACCCAACACGAGATCCCATTGTAAACGACTTTTCTTCCAATCCAAGGAGCTCCAACTAATTACCTAGTTTTCGTACATAATTTCAGTAACCGAGATTATCCCTGAATGTTACAATACTTTTCTAGTGAACGACGCTTCGTCCCACGTAAAAAAATAGGTCAAATGCTGGACAATTTGCAGCGTGGCAAGCAGCCAATATTTTCCAGTCACGAGAAACGCTGTGAGTGCAACCGTGAACGTGTCGATGAGAAAGTACACGCGAACTTTGACTAAATCCCTGCGTGGTAACAGCCGCCAGCCGCACAGCACCGCTGTATGTGTGATGACATGATAAAATTCCATGATAAACATCATCAAGGTTAAACCTGACAGGAACTCCTGCAATATAAACGTAGCAATAAATTAAACGCTGTAATATATAATTGGGCAAAAAGGGCGAAGTATTGTTGGTCACATAACCACTCCAAGAAAACTTTAACTTTCATCAATAAACAAATGAAAATACATTACCATATCTGATACAAATTTGTTAACCTGACAAAGCAGAAGAGCGTCACTTTTGAGCTGTGAAGATTCCAGACTGCAGACTCGTTGCCTCTCCTTTGGCAACTGCGCAAATTCAATGATGGCAGCAGACAACCTAGCAAAGGGAGAACTTTCATGCTTATAAAACTAGTTTTTGAATTTTGCTTTCTTTATAATGAAATAAGAACTGCTTGCTATAAAAAAAAATCCTGTGATGTTTTCATTCCGCTCCTTTATTGAATGTAGCACTTTTTAAATAAAGCTTAATAGAACACGGAATTACATTTGGAAGAAGAGAAGATCAATACTTTTACGTTAAATGCTTCGCTGTTTCATAATTTTTCCTCCATGCTTTCACTTCCTTATTCTCCTATGGCAATCCAAACGTACTCATTGGAAATCTTACTTTAAAAAAAAAAAAAAGTTCACGGCGCCATCAACAGATGATTTGACGCTATATTGGATACCCACCAACTCGATGGTGTACCAGCCGCATATAGCCCATACAGCAGACAGGTTTCTCCAGGGGACAACATTGCGCCGTAAGATGAGGAACGGCACGAAGTCCTTATACTCATCCTTAGCAAAGGTGGTGGTAACCCCAAATGGTCTGGAGGCGACACTTTGGAGTGCCTACCACTCCGAAGCTCTGCGGGCAGGGTTGCCAACCCCTGGTTAGCTGGCCAGAGCCAACCACTGCATACCCGTAAATTCACGCTAAGAATCTCTTCTCTTTGATCTGACCTTCTGTCTCTCGTGAATTTCTGACCTTGCGTATTTACTTTACAGTGCGTGCTTAGTACTTCGTGACCTGTACATTGACCTTAGCCAGCTAAACTTATAAAAAAAGCAAAAATAATATATGTCTAAAAAAGACGATAATGTATTTGCTCATGCGCATTGCGAAAGAAAAAACAAATAAATGATACGACCAGGCCCGTACCCAGTATTTTGGTTCGGGGTGGGGGGGGGGGGTCAAGTCAGGGCCGTGCCCAGAATTTTGGTTCCGGGGGGAGGGGGGTATAGTATGTGAATATCGTAATGGAGAAAAAACATTTTCCCCTGGGTACGGGCCTGGATACGAGCAATAAGAAGCAAACATTTATTTTACACTAAATGTCTTATGACATGCCGAACCTTCACAGAAAGAAAGACTCCGGCACAGTTTAACAGGTGTGCGTAATCGAATATATACGATTGAAATAAATGAAAAGAGGAATTATACACAACAGAGGCACTTCAACTTTAAGTACATTAACGTTAAGGTCAATGAAAAATAAAAAATGTAACGTTATGGTAAAAATTAAACTAAAACAGAGTTATCACCCTAAAATGTGATAGAAAAGAAAGTATGGGTATATCTCATACTTCCTTTTCCATCACATTTTAGGATTGCTTCTCTCTTTGACAAGCAAAATTATCAACAGAAAATCGTAAGCCTCATAAATCAGTAACAAAATTCTGAAACAAATACTGTACGTGAATTTAGCATATACTGTACAGTGAAAACCGTTTAACGCGAAACCGCGTAGCACGAAATACTTTTGTCTTCCTACCAAGCCGTCTCCTCTGCCAATGGAAAGGGTTGAAGAGCCATCCCACAGTCAATGCGTACGAGTATTTAGCTTGAAAATAAACTCTGTTATCACGACAGTTTTTTTTATTAACTGAGTTTTTAGCATATATCTATTAGCACGAATTCCTTTTAAGACGAAAAAAATATTTCGGTCCCTTCGATTTCGTGTTAAGCGGTTTTCACTGTAGATAATAATCCAGTTAAAAACCGCATCGCTTTATTGTACCTTGGCTATATACAGCTTTTGTTGCTGTCAGATTTCTTGTATAGGCTACTTTTCGAATGCCAAGCTATAGAAGAGCTTAAAAATAATGTATGAACAAAATTCTGTGTAAACACATTATATATAGTACTACTCTATAGATATATGTGTAAACATTTATTTGCCACTGATCTGCTATTATAATAGCAGATCAGTGGCAAATAAATGCTTACACATAGATATAATGTATAATGTGTCGTAAAATAAATGTATAATATATAATATATAATATAATGTATAATGTGTTAGGACAGATTTTTTTTCAAGGTCATCGGAAGGTTTTCTATTGTTAATGTCAGTCCGTATTATAGTGATAGCTGCGTGAAAAAAAAAATCTGCATGCAGTGTTTTGCGAAGAATAAAAGGAGTGCAGATGTTCCAACTTCTCATGTTGACACATAATGTTACAAAGGCGCTGCGTAAATTCGTTTAAAACATGAGAAAAGACAACGTCAGCACAGTACGACCAATACGAAACAGATACGCAAAAGTTGAATGCTTGTATCAAATTCCCAGTTCTTTTACGACAACGTAACACACACACACAACACCCTGTTAGAAAGTGTCTGGCTTATTTCTTTAGCACAGTATAATGTGAAACTAGGTTGCTATATATCTCGCTGTCTCTAACCAAACTAAAACTCGAGCATGTTCACATACGCAGTACAGCATATTTATTTACTCCAGATACAGTTTCTCCACTCAGAATCACTCGTGTCAGCTAGAATGTTTTACCAATCCTAAAAATGGAGCATAATACGGCGGTCCATAAAATGCAAAATGCACCATATAGAGACAAAAGAGCCTCTCACCACGTCTCCGAACACTTTACCTTGCAGGCAAATCACGACAAAGTAGAAAGCAACTCGTAAATAAAAAAATAACTTTCACATAAAATAATAACTTTCTCCTTAAACAGGTTTAAAAGTGACACGTAATAAAAACAGCGACACAATAAGAAGGGTTCCGACAATCCTACTTCTATTATTCTGGCTATTAGAACGAAACATACACAAAAGTTAGTTCCTGGCTTTGGGACGAGCTTGCAATAATCCCTTGACCTTGAAAGAAAAAGAAACGGGTTACTCAAACTTTAGCCATAGCAATTTAATTAGCAATACCTTCTGTCTGTCTTGAGCAACCAGTTCGATTGGTAGTTTCTTTTGGGCATTGCGCATCTTTTTATCCGCGCCGGCTTGTAAAAGTATATGCACAAGAATCAGTTGGTCTTCCTCAGTAGCTTCTCGCAAAGTTGCTGCGGAATGTAAAGGTGCATTTTTGTTGTACATTACGGCATTGGCAGCTTCAGGTGCGCATCGTAAAATGTGCTTCAACAGTTCAGGGTCTCGTTTCTCTACTACGATATGAACCGGGCTTTTGCCGCCTGTCGACTCCTAGAAAATATACAAATTAAATGCTTATCTTCATTATGACATAATCTTACCGGTTGGGAGGCATTGGCCCCATGCTTAATTAATAATTCAATTATTTGAAAGCAGGACACCGAACGGGGTGCGGGTAAGCCATGAGCTAGAACCGCCTCATGTAAAGCTGACCTGCCTATAAAAATGTATAGTTTTTCAGTTAGTGATACAGTGATATATAAATGAGCTCAATCTATCTACCGTTATGATTAACAGCGTCCAACTTAAATACGGGCTTTCCTGCTGCCGTTTTAATGCGGAGCAAATACTCCAAACAAGGAGCGTGCTCGTCACCTTTGGAAGCAAAGCGATGTATGAGTTGGTTGCCTTGGCCGAAAGTTTTATTCAAATCTAGACCAAGTCTGACCATAGTTTCCGCCACGTAACCAGCAATTAATGCTCGCTTGAACTGCACTGCCATAAATAAGGCCGTCTAAGTAGAATACATTTTATTAGTCTTTACCTAGATTTTTAAAACGAGTTTTGTGTACTAACCACACCCTCATTGACCGCTTCGAATGCTGAAGGACAGCATTTGGTTCTTTCCACAATAGCATATACTTCTTCCAAGGCGCAGTTTGGGCTTGCGCATACAACCATTAATTTCCTAAGATTAAAAAAATAAATCATAAAAAATAACCCTCGGTAAGCAACATAATCCTTCAATAACCACTTACGTGTCCCCGTCGTTATCCGGATCTAGAAGATCATCATTAGTCAATTTAGCGGCTGCTCGTAGCGCGTTTTCCTTTTTAATAGGATCTAAACGTGCCTGGATTTCCGCAGTCGCGGTGCTAAAACGTAAAGGCTCGGAAATCTTAAGCTGAAACGGGGAACGAATTCTGCCAACAGTTTCATCCGATGGCACACGAGTTAGAGACGAACTTGATACATTCTGCGCTCGGAACTGGACGAAATTTGACCGCTGCTCAGGCGAAGGAGGTGCTGGACTTTCAAGTCGACCTGCTTGAGGACTTCGAGTGTAAGCGTCTCCCCCAGGTCTTCGCACGGGTGACTGAGCTAACAAAGGTGTGAGTCCTGCAATAGGACTTCCCGGGCTGGACCGCTGATCATTGTAATACACACTAAAAGGAGCAGTCTGTGGACTGTTTTGGTTAAAAAAGTCTGACTTGATGCTCTCAAACGGGTGAATTTGTGTCTGAAGAGGAGATGCATCTCGAGAATCGTCGTAGGCCCACGAGTGAAAACGGGAGGAACCCGGCGAACCTGAGGAAGCCGAAGTAGTGGGCGAAGGAACGTTAACGGGTTGTTTTTGATGATCGTATATCTCAAAGGGCCTCTCTTCAATATTAGGTGGCGCAGGCTTGAAGTTTCTTAAAGACGTACCCACTCGTACTTGCCCGAAATTCGATCCCAAGGAAACAGGCTTCATTTCGCTGTCCGGAAAAGGTGCAATGTAGTCATAGATCCCTTGGTTCTCAGAACCAGGGTTAAAGGGCGAAGTAGGAGCTCGTGGATTTGAACATGGCTCGGGTGAATTATTCTGGCCTTCTATTGTTGCCATTACTTTCTGTAAGGCCTCCACAAACTGGGGATCTTCACAAACGGTTTGAACGAAATTGTCAATATCTACAGGAATATCCTCGTCTTTCAAATCGGTAAAAATTCCCGGCCCACTGCATAGCTGGGTGAGTTCTTGAAGAATCTATTAGAAGAAAAGAAAAGCAGAAAAGAAAGAAGGAAGTAAGAACAACCGCTTAATCTTGTTGTAAGTTAACCAGTTTTCCGTACCACGTCGTCCGGCCAGATCAAGTCGCCTTGGTCATAAGGTCCTGAACCTCGATTGGGTTCAACATTTCGGATTGATCCATGCTGATTTTGCATCGCCTGCAGCTCCACAAGAGGAGGTTGCAAGCAAATCTGCTGCATTGGTCCGACAATATTTCGAACCTTAAAATAAATGTAAAACGGTCATGACGCTCGTTAGACTTAAAAGGTTAAGAGCTTGTTTTGAAGACGCTTGCAACTTTTGTTCCGTTTACCTGATACTGATCACGGTCCTCCCCTGATGTGGTCTGCCCGTACGGATAATAACGGAATTGGGAAGAAGTTTTGGTTCGATCATGGATTCCACGGTCAATCAAACGAGGCTTGTCGGTTGCCTTGGTAATAGCAGTAGCTACGTTATTCACATTACCAGTTCCCCGTTCGGAGTTGTCTTGACGTTGCCTTATGTTGTGCCAAAGCAGGTGAATAAATTCCAAGATTTTGTTGTCCGAACGGAAAGCATCGAAAAATAAGGGCAACATACCCCGTTGCACTGCCTCTTTGAAGTACAGACATAGTAATGCGTGAACGCGGGCTTTAAGAACTTTTAGTTCTTCATCAGGATGTGGGGTTTTGATATGCGGCTGCAAGAATCGCAAAATTCGGCTTTCCGCTTGCTCGAAGTATGAGCGACAAAACGCTATCAACTCGGACTCCTCTACAGCCTTTGTTCCGGCTATGGGGCGGGCATTGTTGAGCTTATTCGCACTTGCAGGAGCAGTAGTGGGCAATGCCGTTAAAACTTTTGGTTTGCAAATCATGTTTTCATCACTGTTTTGAGTGTTAGAGTTCACGGGTCCTCGAATAACGCTGGCTGAATGAGGCTTTTGCTCTTCGGCTACGTTGCTTGCATTTTCGGGGGAAAACGACCGAAAGGTCGCAGAGTTATTAACTCCGTCTTTTAAGGATAAGTTGGAGGCCATATCTGCAAGCTGAAAGATATCAGGCAAGTCTCGAAGAACACGGTTTTTCTCTTGCAGTTCAGCCGATGAATTGTTCTTGACAGCAGGGTGAGGGTGATATAAACTTCGTCCGATGACTACGGATTCAACCGGGATCATTTTCAGCTCCATGGTTTCCTTAAAACATGCCGTATAAGACACACGAGCTCCACTTTCCTTCGTAAAACCCAGAAAGATCTATGGAGAAAGAATAGATAGTAAAAAATCCCCGTTAGTCTTAAGTCAAACCTTTATTTGACGGTTAACCTTTAATCAATAATGTTTTTAAAAACATTCAGGCAAAGGAAAAGATATCCACTAAGAAATCTTATCGCTCGTGCATTTTATACAGCTGCTGACGCATCGGCATGAAGTTTCTACTTTAATGCAATCTTTTGACAAGGTGGAAATTCGTTGATTAGAGCAAAACATTGATAAACTTGTGTAAACCAGACAGCTAGCACGTAAAATGGTCGGAGTGAAAACTTACGGTTTTAGAAATTCTTCTACACAACTAACTAGCAGAATTGTTTTGCAAATATGGCTTTTGTTCGTTTCAAAATGAAACCCAATTAAATAATTCCGAAGTGTTATCTAGGGTAAAATGGTAAACCCAATAATTGGAACCTAAACTATAGCGCTGGGACTATCTACAAATAGCAAGTGACGTCAACTGAATTCGCTTCAACTGTGTGGTAGCAGGCGTTCGACAAACCTCAACTTCGTAGCCCAAAGCACGTCACTGACGAAATCGCCTGAATTGGAGCCACAAGAAGGCGGAGCTATTCCTTATTGACGCATCCAGACGTCAAGCTATGTTGAAGCTCAAACAAGCTCGAGGTAATCAAGTTATATTATATTGTATACGCACTACACAGCGTGCGAAACACGACTGGACGCGTTTTTACATAAAATGAAAATTAAGAAACCCTTTGTATAAAGGTGGTGAGTAAATCGCGTAAGGCTGCCTAAGTCGAAACTGCCATTACAAAAGCGAATTAGCTCCTAAAACTAATCGTGGCCCCTTAACGAGCTAAAATGATGACCTAATTAAAAGCCATTATTTGACCTCGCTCTTTCCTATGGATTCTTTCCTGTGGGCTCTTCACTACAGAAAGGCAGCACTGACTAATAGAATAAGCAAAGTTAGCTATGACGCACGGACGTCATTTTAAGGAAAGCAACAAAATGTCATTCCAACTGATAAGTATATATAAAAACGGCTTGTAGCACGGTTCGTATACTATAACAACTATTGCTGGCCAACGGGGACCGATAGCCCTTAAAAGGGGAGCTTGCACCACACAAATGGAAGAACCTGATCTCAAAAATTCTACGAACCGGTTAAGCGGCAAGCAACTTCGCTACAGATCACCATTGTTACGTGGGATTTCCCCTCATCGTGGTGGTGAGCGGAAATTAAACAAGCAAGTCTATCTTCATGGCTAGTACAGATTGGCCTTGAATGCGCCGAGGACACGTCTTTTTCATAATGCAACAACTTTCGTGAAAAGATTAAAGATTATGGGAATAGCTTATGGTAGAGCTGCGCTTTCCTCTCTATAGTGAAGAAAACAAGAAGCTATATCACGTAATAAACCATATAAGCGATTAGGCCGTGACCTTAGTCAGTATGCCTCTTATTATTTATTTGAACAAGACGTGATATACTAAGGCAACAGGTTTAATGAATGATTAATAAAGCTGTACATAATGTGTTTCATGATCATGTCACATTCAACCAGCTAGCGCCCGTTTGCATATTCCTTTACTTCGCACATGCCCCAGGGAACAGATTGAATTCCATGTCACGTTCTATGGGCGTTGTATAACCATGACATGAACAAAAATGGAATTACGAACGTATTCCAAACTATCCAAAAATATGTAACATCATCCAGCTCACATGAAATATTCCCAGGTTTTAATTCTACACAGAGGAACTAAATAAGAAAATTAGGGGCGATGAGAACCCCCGTTTCGTATCGAAAAGGAAATACGGTTTTGCCAGCAAAGCGGTCCGAGTTACGAAATCGGCAGTAAAATACCCGACGATTAATATGGGACTTGACGTAGCCACCAACGCAAGATTTAACCTGAACAAGAGAATCAAAATGACTAGATATAGGAGCTAAGTTAATAAGAGTTTCCATGTTCTACACGCGGCCAACCTTATTATCTACGAACACCCTTAAAAATTATCCAGACAAGCAAAAACGGCATGACAGTAAGAACCGAAAGAGAAATTCGTTTTCTGGGACGACTAAAGTATCCTATATGTGTGTGATGTGAAGTAGTTCATAATACACTGTCCTGCAATTCTCGACTTGTCTCTCTCCACTTTATCTTTCCAACTGCATTAGAACAAATTGTGCCAAGATTTAATGCTATTCACAGAATATACACCTGTCGTAATGTCATTTCATTGAAAGGAGGTATTACATACCTTAATAACTCCGAAACTAACAGATGTTACCGCAGTTTCCACGCAAGCTGGGTAGGAAAGTCATTTAAATGGATGAGATTGTCATTCAAAACGCACTACAATGTACAAACTGAATAATGGAGCTTATATCTTGCTGAGCGACTCGAGTCAAAACTTGTCACATTTCACATCCTCGCAAATACTTGAAGTCGTGCATTAATTCTAGGATTTGTGGCGGACACTGGTCTGCATAACTATGAATAATCAAATAGGGGGTCAATTGGCGTATTGCCACGTTATTCGATATTCTTTCACTCCAACTCGACGACTACTTCGCGTCCAAACTTCACTACGGCCCTGGGAAGAATGAACTAAAAAACCCGGGGTTCGCAGCTCTCCCTTCCAGCTACAACACTAAAACCGGATGCGTCGAGTATTTCCCCAGTCCAGGACGCGGATAAATTATACCATTCTCGACTTCGGCTTTGGCTTGTTCACCTTCGACTAATGACATCTATTGCTTTATTTTTTACCTATATGCTTGACAGTGCAATGCCGGATTCCATATTCTAAACTCCGACTATTCTGGCCTTGCATAATCTCATTGGCCGTAAACATTGGATCATGCATAACCTCATTTTATAATTGTGTACACTACTTTACCTATATGTATCCACGAACCCGCCGATATCGAACCAATGCATGCAACCCAATAACTCTACAGTATGTCTAATACAAGAAATACAACTTACCTGCCATAATCGGTAGTTGCGATGTAAACGAAAGGTCGAAACGGCCTTCGCCAAAAAACGAAGCCAACCGTATGTTTCCAGTCACGTGAAAAGACTAGAGAAGCGAGCGGGTAAACTAATCCGAGAAACTTCTATCTTTTATAGAATGACGAACCGATATATTCAGCACTAAAATTTCCGCCTGCTACTCAGCGATAAGTACGAGATGGCTGAGAATCATTGGAGTTCTGTGCAGAGCTTCTGTAGATGCTGGTCTGGCTAACCCACACGAAAGGAGTTGCAGCAGTGGTCAAAAGTCACTAGGTTTAGTTTCTAGGCAATTAGTCACATTACTGGCTTTTTCTCGATAGCCTGGATTTTTACTACTTTTTTTTGGTCACAACGCAGTCGCGTAAGCTCACAGCAACAGAAATTTAAACTTTCTGAAATTCGGTCTATACGCCGCATACTGAGTTGTGGTTTGACTCCTAAACGACCCCCACGAGACGCCTGATAAGCACAGATCACATTTCCATCATATTTACATGCTAAGCTTAAACACATCCCTTAAAATGCGATGCAGTTTATACACTTCAATAGAACTAACGAAGACAAGTTACAATGGTAACTTAACTTTAGTATGGAAGTTTCAAAAAGGATCATACTACTTGCAACGAACAAAAAGTTAATTTTCCGATTACTGTAACGGATGCCGTACGGCTTCCAAGAAATAGTCACCTTTCTAGTACGTACTATAGAAAGTTGACTAATTATTTAGAAAATAAACTCTAACACGAGTATAAGCTTAATAGGTTTCTTGGAAAAGCTCATCGTCTTCACGAGCCTTTTTGCTTAACGGAAACTGGTTCCCAATTTCACCAGCGTTCACGCAGCAAAAAAAAAAAAAAAAAAAGTGTTTTGATACTCGCGCATCTCTGTAAGTTTGCCTTGCGCAGCAACCACTTTCCAAGCGCATGACGTCGTAAGAATACAAATAAGGACCTGCACTAGCTTACTCCTGTAGCGATCCAAGGGGAACGGGAATTTTTGGCTGGGACTCGTGGTAGTGAACCTTTTCTGCGAAACATCTACGTACGCTTACACTTCGATAGCAATCTTTCACTTCCTGTTAAACCAAGCCCACAAAAAAAGGGCGTTAAGTGCATGGAAAAAGTAATAAAAAAGCAAGACCTACGTAACTATGTACGTCAGCATCTTGGTCAACATAGCGTTTTAATTCGCTCTTTCCCGTGAAATCCGTAAGCAGCATAGTGCTTGCTAAAAACATTCTTTTTCATACACAAGTAAAAAACAGGCTACAAGGATAACTAGAAACCTAATTTTCGCAGCCTCGAAAGCCCAACTAAATTTACATTTGCAAGTTTTTAAGGAAGAAAACACTTACTAGTTAAAAATTCACATAAGGTCTTCAAACCGCTATCTTTGCCCATCGCTTGGTTTCACCAGCGTTGAAAATCAAGGACAAGCACTTCAAACGAACAACTCGTCTGATCAAGGTTGCAGAAACGTATAGTTACGACTTATGTAGATTGTGTCCAGGTAACTGAAAGGAGTTCGGGCAAATCTGTTCACGTTGCAGCCAGCTTTGTGACGTCAAGCATTCAAAGCACACTTCTTTCGTTAAGACGTGTACTTTACCATTAATGGGTGAATGTATTTTAAGAAAACAAGAAGAGAATTAAGTCCCGTAGATTATAAGTTAGACACAAGACACCTACCATTCGCACTGTATCTCGTATGAGCACAGAAGTAGACATATCGTATACCCTTTCATACATACACAAACATTCATGCAAAGCGTCCGAGGTAGCAAACCACACCATCTTTACCCTAAAATAGTCCTCCAAGATTGTTACCAACACGTTACACGGATGATTACACCTTTGGCTCTTTGTCTCTGGTTGAATCTGGAGAAAGTCAGAGCTGAGTGACCGGCGCGGTGGAACCATAGTTGTTCAGGGGAACTAGAACGATGTGGTTTGCTGCGATTTCCTAGGTGCTGCCTTCGATTCCCCTAAAATCAAAGAACACAACAAAAAGCAATTACATCCGTTATCTTAATGCAGTGATAACTTGCATATCAAGTTCTATGCTACACCAAAAACAATACTTCCCTAATCCCGAGCTAGAACTAGGTATACCTCATACCAATTACGTAATGGAGAGTAACAAAAGGAAGACTATGAGATGCAGAAGGCTTTAGAATACCAAGTGTAAGTCATCGCTTTCGTCTGAAAAATTTTGGACCAGAATATCTCGGCAGATTGCCAACTTGAAAGGATAAATATGACATCGCTCAAATAAGACAGAAATTTCCAACTTTCTCCCTTATAAGTGTTCCAGGTCGATACTGAGGCTTTGAGGTCAGTTTCAATTAATGTTTCGGCGAATCGGCAAATGCAACCGTTCGAAATGCCCTAATCTGCAGGTTATTTGCTAATTTTTTTCTCCAAGGAAGGAGGAAAATCACCAGTGCGTCATACAGAAGTAATGCAGTAACCAATTTGGAGTAATACTGTAGTTGTAGGAACCGGAAAATGGCGGGACTTTTGATGCAGAGCAGTTCAATGAACGAACTAGAAGGAAACACTTACTTGTCATTAAAGAGCAAACCCGCTTTGGAGTTCGCCCAGTATGTAATCACGAACGCCAAAATGGATACAATGGCCCCCGTACAAAACGTCACGGTTTCGCGTGCTTTTGAAGGCTGCAAGAACATTCTCAACGACGAAACTTCCCAGCGCGATTCCGTCCATGAAGAATACTTCCCTGAACTCCAGTCATAATCTAACGAAAATAATAACTATCTTGTTAAAGAGTATTTTCTGTGAACGCATTTCTCTAAAAATATAACTTCTTGACTGAATCACATAACAGTGGAAGAATCTGAAGCATTTTCCAATGAGTCATACCATCAATGATGAAAGCCGGACTGACAGCGGGGGACAATTTGACGTTGCTCAAGAAGCAAGCTCCATTCCTTTTCTCTTGGCTTGACTCGCCCAACCAGAAATAATGATAGATCTAACAAGTATAATATATTTTTTTAAAAAATGGAACGATAATCATTTTAAGACGTCTTAGCCTAATACGATCCTACCTCATTAGTCTGAGGACCACTACAAGTCGTTTTGTTTAGCGACACTACCTTGCCCGTAATAGCAACTAGAATGTTTCGTATAAGAAGCGTATAAGCAGTTTCGGGCTCTGTGCTAGAGCTTGAATGGGAAACGCCCACATAAGTGGAAATGGTGGACCTTCGACCAGGATAAAAAGGTCCGTTGATGACGGAACGGAATAATGAGCAGTTTGCGGACTCCAAGGCACACCCTAAAAAGGACTCTACCTAAACTTCGTATTAGCTGCCTGTTTACGAAATTCAATTTAGTTAATTACCAGAGTTTGATTAGCAAAGGCATTGTCAGGAAGCTGTTTACCGGTAGCAATTTGATACACCGATGAAGCGACTAGAGTGGCGATTCGGCTTAAATGAGCTGACAGTACTTGCTTGGATGTACTGTTCTCAAAACCTACGTTATGTTTGTCGTCCAACTCACTATTGTAAAATCTAAAAAAAAAAAACACATGTCTCCATACATTTCCCCAACATTTTAACATAACAAACTTACGTATTAACGAACGCTTCTTGGTGATTACTAAGGACAATACCAGGAATGCTGAGATCAGTTTTTAAAAAACTTTGTAAAGACGCAGGAGGTAAAGGAATGTTACTGGAAACGTTGCGCAGGATCACTTTACGGTTAGGAACATTGGCATTGTTGGTGACCACGTTTACTAGCTGCTTAACCTTTGAAGGGGAAAACACGCAACGAAAAAACGTACAAAGATAAGAAAAACACGTACTGTATAGTGGTACCTTTTCTGCCACATCAGGATTCTTCAGGATCGACAGAGGATCCGTATGGATGTATACCGATCCTTGTGTTGTTTTGGGACTCAACTGTCCCAGTTCGATGACCGCTCGAATATGCTGAGGTTTAATTAATGGCATTTGATTTGGATTATCTGGATTCAGTGCCTTGGGAAACACCTCACGTTGCATATCATATAGCAAACGAGACGATCCTATGTAATCGAACGCTTCCCCGTGAAAGAGAACGAAGATTACATTCGATACATTGGCCATTGATGGGTCCATTTCATCGCGGTATTTTGACAAAATCTGAGCGGTAGCTAGTAGCGTCGCGACTCCGGTGATTGCTGAGTCTGCGCCAGGAGCAATTTCATCAAACATCGTAAATGAATCCATTCTAGCCACGATGAAGACAACGGACCTGAATAAATTAGGGAGGCTGACTAAACGAATTTTATAATTAGCACTGTGGTCTTACTGGTTTTTAAATTCCCCTTCAGTCTTGTTGGAAGGTAGTAAAGGAAGATACACATTTTGGTTACCCAGGGGATCACAAAACAACGCTAGTGGAAACGAGAAACGGTCGTAAGTCTGAACGTAAATGTCATGAAGACATGAGAAGCGAAGTTAATTTACATTGTTGGGGATTGATGTAAGAATCCAAAATGCCTCTTCGAATGCACGTGGGTGAATTTACCGCTGCGAACATGGAAGACTTTAACTGCACCGAACAGAGAGGCCACTCTCTTGGCTGGCCGTCGATAGGAGCGTTGAATTTAACGAAGCACTGCAGAAAGAAAGAAACCCATGATGCATACAACCGAAAAATTCCCCTTCGTTTAAACTTACATCGTTGATGAGAATAGAACGATTTTCCTTTCTTATCGTGTCCGTCTCATCCAAGTAAAAGATGGGAAATTTCCAGTCTTTGAACAACATACTGTCCCCTGGTGGGTTCCATGGCTTGGTTTCACAGTAACCGAATAAATCTGAGCTCTGAACAAGGTCGTAAAGTCCTAAACAAACGTCATTTTAGTATCTGCAATAGACGTAAATGCAGTGGGGTTTTTACCGGAATGTCGATTCGGGCAACGTTGATCTGGGGAGTAAGAAGTCGGGTATGGATATTCTGTGCTGTTCAGCACAATAACCCCACTAACCTTGCCAGAGTCCTCTAATCTCGTCAATACTTGCCTTAAGGAGAGGCATTCTTAGGAAAAAAATTAGCATTTGTATAAAAATTAGACCTACATATGAAAGTCCCTTGGCAATAGAAGCACTACATATGGTGCATGTGGTCCTTTTTCAATAAGCCAATCTAAATCTTCTTGTTCGTGTTCCCCACTAATCAAATGAACGACACCAACATCTCCAGACCTAGAAGCTACAAAAAGGGTGTCCTTTATGTACGTACAATGAATAATTCGGCAATAGCATTAATTATACGATTATAAAATATATCTAAAATGTTGCAAGAATTGAAGTAGAAAACTTACAACTGCATCCAATTTGGTTTGTTGCATTCAATCTCCGGAAACAGCTAAATCCACCGTCAATGCTCTGGTAAATTTTCTCACTCACTCTTGCTGAATTAACATGGATACAAAAACAAATCACTGCGACATAAATGCTGAGTAAAATATGCATTATTCACTACCAAATGTTAACTTTTTCAAATATAAACAATATTGACAGAAACACGGAATACCGAATTACACAGAAGGGTCACTTGCTACGACGCCCTACTCGTGAGCACTGCGCACGCACCAAACGGATGTAAACCAGTGAACTTGCTTTGTTTTAGGCGCTTTAGGCAAATTTATTACAGTCCATGCTAATCTTCTTTCAAGCTTTAGACTGTTTTGTTCGAAAATATCTATTATATGCACAATATTGAAAATAAGTTGCTTAATTGAAATAAGTTGCTTGGCTATAAAACAATATTTTCAAACAATTTCGAACGACGCTCAGTATTTTGTTTCCAAGGGTTTCAAGGGTGTAAAATCGATACGCGAAACGTCTAAAGTGCGAAACTGCATTCTGATTGGCCGATTTATCGCCGTTTCGCATTTTAGTAATTGTGAAAGTAGGGTCAGGCGAAAAACGGTTGTGCGAAGCGAGGCGCTGAAACTGGTACAGCAGGTGAAACTACGTAATGGGTCCCCACATATAATTAGTTATAAAAATGGGACCAAAACACTATCTATCTAGGTTTATGCAAGTTACCTTTCGCCTGTTAGTCTGTTCTCAGTCGAAGGTTTTTCATAGTTATAATATGTAAGAGGCAGTTTTTTGTATTCGTGAATTATAATTATTGAAATGGTCGCAATGTATGCCATTTGTTCGACATGAACCAATATCAGTTTCAGTTCAATTCAAGAGGCGTTTGACCTGTTCAAAAACATTAGTCAGGAGATAGAAATTTCTTGTGAGCTTATAGGTCCTAAAGGTGTAGCATTATTGTATGTGTTCCGTGCAGCTAGAAGCAGCGAAGCTCGCAATTGGAATGGACTGTTCGTTGTCAGTATTTTTCTCCCTCAAAGGGTCGAGCGAGTCGGGTTGCTTTATCTGAATATAGTAGGCATAGATCTATGGATACTTAATGAGCTGGTTGTTTTGAATATATGTATTTAATTTAAGACCAATATCTGTATATAAATGAGTAATTTCTACGCCATTTTAACAATAAATGTATTTGTTAGGTTTTTTACATTTCTCGAAACCTATACAATCACCATTCAAGGTTGCCAAACTGAAACTTGGCAAGCGATCATGGTTATTGACTATACAACTCCCAGGAAAATCGGAGTCAGCCACAGCCTTACTTAGGTTTGAGATAGTCTAACATTTGGTGTTTATCTGCGTCTTTAATTTGACAGTCGTTGTAAAACGATCAGCTAACTAGATCAATTGCTCTGAACTGTTGGCAGACAGATCCATTAATCTCCATGCTGATTTTGGGTCTAATTCTGTTTGATCGCGGCACAGTACCCAGACATAATTCACTCTGAGAACCTTCTCGGGGTGCCCTTCCACTATGTTGTCTTTCGCATCTCGAACACACATGATTTGTTGCGAAACAAAGCTAATGATCAGCACAGGACCTTGTTCCATAACTTTTCCCATAGCAAGGTCCACGTTATCGACGTCTAAAACTCGACAGTCTAAGCGGTATCCCATGGATATGGCTTGCTTTATGGGGGTGCTTAACACATTGTAAGGCGCTTCATGACACCAGTCTTTGAGAATCTCTAGTTCGCCTCGCACCATGGCTTCCAGTACGTTAGGAATTATGTCCTTTTCACACATTTTCAGGAAATTTTCCTTGTCAAAATCTGCATCCATTTTCACAATTTCCGTTAAGGTTTCTGACAACTCTGTTTTGCTAAATAGGCCGCCCATGATATCTGAAACTTTTTCCGTCAAAACACGCGAAGCTCGAATAACAGGATTGTCGCTCTCGTCATACTTGCTCTTCCAATCCAATACTTTATTGACATACGGATTATTATCCTTAAAGGCTTGCCAACTTTGCGAGAATTTCGAATCTTTATGCAGTTCAAGCCCAGTTGCATCCTCGTTTATCTAAGCAGGTAAAGAAAGCAATTGATAAAGTTATATAGGATACTTTTGCAAATACAAACCTCTATCGTCTGAGAAGCACCATCGTTCGGTTCTTTCCGCATTCGGAGTTTGGCAGGCGGTCGGTATACTTTAGCTCCTACGCCTAATCCCGACTCCCCAATTTCCTTCTTGACGGCTTGGGCAGTTTCACTAATCGTTTTGAAGGAAGCCGACTGACTAATCTTCTGACCTCTTTCTACAATCGTATCCGCCGCTTCCTTGGCAGTCTTACTAAGATCCTCAGAAAACTGGCCTAATATAATAATGTATCCCCCAAAATCAGTTAATAAAAAGCAATATGATACCTGCTTTCTTGGCGAACTCTGTATTTTGAACCTTCTCTTTCAAGGTACTAACTGTTTCTTTTAAAACGTCTGAGCTTTTCGAAGCTTCAGACTCCACAGCTTGAAACTTTTGTCTAAAATAAAATGCATTTAACGATAAATGTATGCAAGTGACCCTTAAGGCTATGAAAGTACCTGGCTTTCTTCAAGGCATCGGTCTGTTCTAGTTTTTGTGCTTCTTCTCTGAACTTACGTAAGTTTTCCTTCATCTCCTTGTTCCGTGTCATTTCCTGTTTAATGTTGTCAATAAACTGTTGGAAAAATCCCGGCGGTCTTTGTTGCTGTGATAGCCATCGCACGTCTCTCTAAAATTATAATACATTTATAAATATATAGAACCCAAAGCAGGTGAACAAAAAATAAAATGAAGGATGGAGACTTTATATTATAAGGATCACCGCGAAACCCAAATATTAATGGAATATAATTATCACGGACTTACACGGTTGAGGGCCCATTTACCATATCTCCACAACAAAATTCTCGACATAATTTCTGTCGACTACCCGGTACAAAAAACACGTGAGACACCGAAAATGTAACTAAGAAATAGAAGCTCTCGATGCGAAACCTCTTCTATAGAGGCTAACCCTGAAATTGCCGCTCTCACTCGACCAATCAAAAGAGAGTTAGCTATTTGGCCAAAGTCTTGTGCTTGAGCGCGAAAACTGGCAAGAGACAAATCGGTTATAACTGCAAGTGGGCGTAACAGAGCACCTCGTTTCGGATGTTTACTCAGTGACATATATACACAAATGTACAGGTAGTATGCGAAGTTTATAAAGTAATGTCGTGTCTTGATCCACGTATCATCTCCATTGCTTAATCGTACATCCTCTTGTCTCACTAAGGTAATCAATTTTCGCACAAGAAACAAGGCTGCGAATCACTCCTCAAAAACAGACAAGTCAATAGGCGGAGCTAATTTCCAGAGATGCGATCCATAGGTGCCTGCAATACTCGAGTTTTCGAATGGCGAAGTCCCAATGCTCCCCGACATGGAAGTGCACTGAACCTCCAATTTATAATGGCCCGAAGTAAAAAACGCAATTCCAGCATTTTGACTAAACATTTGTTGTGGGGAAATCTACATTTGAAGAGAATGAGCATATATGTTTTTTACAAATAATAAAATGAAATAAACGTTACTTGAGGTATGACTGCCAAATCAGAGCCTGTGATAAGTAGGCGAGTATCCAACCGATAATTGAAAGTTCCATTTTGCAGATCTTGAAACGCAGACAGCCTTAATCTCAAGGGTCCTAACGGTACATCCAAGTGGTTCTTGATATTGACAACGATGGGTAATATCTGTCCAACTTTGCAGACAATGTCACCTTTCTCTGGACTCCAAGCATCTCCGTCCAATATTACTTCTACACATATAAATAAACATTAGAGCCGTTTATGTAACAATGTCCCTAAGTGTGCCCTACCGAACTGTATAGGCGCTATTCTCAGCAGATCTAGCATAGCTGGGGTACACTTAATCCCGGCCAAAGATGCTTTCCCTGTAATATCTGTATCTCTATCGCTTTGCCCTTGTCCCGGGCTGAGGTGCCAACGCAGATCAACTAAAGCGGCCAAATGATCACAACAAACTTGCAGCACTTCTTCGTAATCTTCCGAAGATTGCGGACTTTCGACTGTTGTAGGACTGTAAACTTTCTTCAACTTAGATAAAGGACAACGTTCCACAGGTACAGGGATTCGGCATGAGTCTCCTCCTTCAATAACAATTCTTTTGCTGGCCGTATACTGGAGCTCCAGTTCATGGTTCGTGCTATTGAGCACATCAAGCACCAAGTAACAATGGCTAGACCTATGTGAAATAAATAATTACATGTCCTGTCATATATACTGCAAATCATTACGTTTCTGCCGGCAAAACGTCCCATTTCGTAATTAAAATGGAAGGGATGACATCCACCATTATGGACACTGAACCGGTCCGGCATAATCCGCTCTGAAATCCGGGACCTCCAGAATATTTTAATTTGAGCAATCCTTCTATAACTTTAGAAGCGTTTAACGATTTTAAATCCATGTTTTTCGGAGGTCGAGAACCGTGACTGCTGCCAGATCGAGCGCTCGAATTAGATTTAACCGATACAACAGAAGCTGCTGATTCACCCCTCCGCACACGATTACTATTAGATAACCGCGACAACAAAGATAACGGTCCAGAAGGAGCAGAAGCAAGAGACGCCGGTCCGCTACCATAAGTCAAACTCATAACATCTAAAACAAAATATTCTAAATGTACAGATTTTCCCATTTTTTGGTCAATTTTTGGGGCACGCTACGTTACCTTCATCTTGTTGTCGACCTCCAGGAGCTAAAAAATCGCCATGGCCATAAATGTACAACGTCAAACTAGCAGCTCCGCCAGGCGCAATGGGTAACTGGCTTTGAACGTTATCGATACTCCAACGAAATATGTCCATATCCGTGCTCCCCTCCAAACGTGATACCATCATGGACACTTCCAAGTGCTCCACGGGAACTTTACTGGTGTTCAGGAATGTAAGCGTACACTCGGCACTAACCAATTCCTTATTATGAACTTGATACCTCCAGAAAGAAAATGTTACCTCTCCCCGGCATATAATAGCATGCCTAAAGAAGCAACAACATTGCTTGAATCTCCCAAGGAGCAAGAAAATGGTGACTTTGGTAATGACGTTGACACCTATAAATTTCCAAGTGGTTTATGCGTCTCAAAAGACTTAATAAGAAACATCCTACGTGCAAATGAGGTAGGGCAGGAACAACCTCTATATTGTACTGAGGAATTTTGAGCTGCGGTATTGCTTTAAGTCTGCACGTTGATCGAATTCCCAACACTTGCGTAGAATATCCTGCAAAAGGGGAACATATTCTTGTTATTAATAAATAAATCACACATGAAATGTGAACCCACCTAATATGTTCAGACTGCCAGCGGCTTTCGCAGTTCCCGTCAAAACTATCGGTATTGGACTGGATTCTGGTGGTAACGTAATTGATGCCGGAATGCTCTGAAACTCGATTCCTTCTGTTACCAAGCACTAGATATATTGAAAATGCGCTTGATAAAATTGTACCCAGAAACATAATCTTAAGTACTACCATATGGGAAATCTTTAACTCAAACGGAGCAGGATTACTAGCTTGCATGATGACTTCGCACAAATCCCCTTCAACCCATTGGAAATCTGTGAGAAGCACTTATACGAGAATGTCCTTCTTTAACGAAAACAACCGTAACTAACCCATTTTCGAAGGATCTTTGTTCTTGTCTTTGGCATTGCCACCAAACTGTATGGGCGTAAATAGAAACGGCCCTGGATCCTCTTCATTCTTCAAGGTTTGCAGCGGCAAGGGCCTCATGGAAGAGGGTAAATTCTGCAGCTTGACAGATCTACCCACACAATTAGTACTCACGTCTGCCATCTATTATATAAGTATTTAACTTACTTGACTCTGGGCAAATTGATCCAATGAACCGGAGGAATAATTGTTCCATTATCCAACACCAAAGGGGCTGAACTCGATTCTGTTTTGCTCGTTAAGGCGTCCAATTGTTTGGCTAATTCGATTTGATCGCAAACAGGCATCTGAGGACCCAAGGCATGCAGTAAGAGGGACGCGTGGCGAATCGCTAAAGAAGCATTGCCCAAACGTCTTGCTGTGCCGATTAGCTCTTGAAATATTTGAATTTGCAACGGAGACCATCCATATGAATATCCTAAGGGGACAGAACGTCGCGTTGGGAATAAGCAATACTCGAAATCCGCAATTAAAGCATTACCACCTTTGGGGAAGACAGAAGGGTCCAGTGAGAGTTTATACCCTTCTAAAGATTCCAGCAGCAACTGATAACACAAACCCCAATTTGGCTGAGGATTTTGAGGAGCGACACAGCGCATAGCAGCCACACGCTTGAAGAAAGCGGCTTTGCGTGTGAAACCTATCTGTGCATACAAATCTGACAATGCTCCAAACCGCTGAATCTAAACGAGTAAAGAATAAAAAAAAAATGAACAAACGCTGCTGTTTAATTTGCGTTGTACCTTTTCTTCATCGGATAGTTGTAGATTAATAAAAACGACGTTTTGCAAAAACTCCGAAGCTGTCAAAAACTTTCTCTGTTCTACCAACACGTGTACTGCCTTTATACTAGCCTCGGTTTCCACGATACCGGCATTGCGGTACTAGATAGAAACAAGCTATTAAGTCACAACTGAAAAACAATAAGGCGTTTTACTTTGCTATAATGTACCACTGCTTCATGGTACTTTTCTGCAGTTTCTTTGGGACTAAGGCAATGTTTGACGCTCTTAAAATCTACAGGATCAAAATCCAGCGGTAACGAACGTGTATTCATTGTTGTTGGAGATCCAGGTGAAGTCCGAAATTTGCCAACGTCTCCAGTCAATGATGCATTTCTTTGCAATGGCAAGGATCTTCTTAGATTCGGGTACAAAATAATAACGGAGGCAGCAGCCTGGCCCTCAAAAGCAGCTGCAATCCAAATAGATAAGAAAAAATTACCACAAGTATCACAGTAATTAACCCAGTACTGAAATATAAAGATATAAAATGTTACCAGCTAGCCAAAGCCAGTCGTTGACAGTGCGGAGGGCTTCAGCAGCAATTTGATAATGCTCCAAGGCTTCACCTGGTAGTCCCGCTTGCAAACATAAATCTCCTAGCTGTTTTTTCCAGCGCCCGACAACTTTCTTACGGTTTGTTCTTGAATCCAGGTCTAAACCAACAAAATCCTTTCGCTCGAACGGGGCGCACAGCAGAGGAAGTCTTTCAGGCTTTTCCATGGATCTGTCCAAGCGTTTAGACTCTAGGACCCAGAACAACGACTGAATAAACTCTTGCCAATCTTGTTCCAGACCAGAGCATTTATCCGACGAGGGATAGAAGAGTAAATGTACGTTGGATGTGATGTAGGAATTGTAGGAGTTGAGACTTGATTTTCCTGCGCTTCTGGCACTTGGGGATGGGGAGCTAGGGGATGTCGGAGATGTCGTCGAAGAGATGGACTTGACACTAACAGGAGTATCTTCATTACTAGCGTGCTTCTTGCGCGGTCCCACTTTAAGGAATAGTTCTGAAAGACTGTCTTTCTTAGTAGGGATATTTTCAGGAGATTGATCGAGTTTCTCACAGTCGTTTTCTTCCTTGGTGCCATTAAGAAGGGAAGATACGTCAGGGCTCAACTCCAAGTGCCTTTTATAACTATCCGGACTTACGCTGCGAGACCGATTGCTGTCTTTGGTAGGTGCAGAAAGTGTAGGAGAGTTTTCAAACTGTTTGTTGTGACGACTTTGAGTGGGAGTGGAAGGCTCAGTGCCAGAAGATGCTGAACCGTCAGGTAGAAGGCCCAAAACAATGCAGCGTGAGTCGTACAAAGATCCCGCATATTTAACCTTCAGAGACTCATGTTGACGGCACAGTTCCGGAATTTCTTGATTTAATTGGGTTTGCCCTGGCGGAACAAACGTCATGTAATGCATTGTAACAGTATTTTTTTAAATTAAAGTACCTATAGTGATAAGGCCTAAGACACGTCGATGGGTTTGGAAGTCCCCCCAATCATTATTTTCGACAGGATAAGTGCGGGAATAACGGATCCAGAGCAAACGCGAATTGCCCTGGGAGTCTTTAACTTTAAAGTTGGTAAACTTGGATAAGCGGTCATAGATTCTCGTGAAACACTTGCTAGATAAACGCCCACCCACTTGACGCACCAAAATCAAAAGTGAAGCGTGGTCGTGAGCTAACTGGCGGTAGTCGGGGTGGGACATGGCTGAATCCTGTGCAGGATTAGACAAAATGACACTCACTGAGGAACGCATGAGCTGATCCACAACAGAGGTCTAAAAGACACCCTGCAGCCTGATACAAACACGATAATCATTAACTTACGCAAATAACCTTTCGCCCTTTATGCTTTATAATTTACATAGACATAGCTCTCGGTAAAAGTAAAGTAAGATGATCGTATCATCTCACAAATTCACCTGCTTGGCATGTTGTTGGAGAAGGGTGGAAGAATTCAGTCCAGAGACAATAAGTAGATGCTGCCTTTTCCTTCCGTCCTAATAAGTTATTTCCTGTTACGAGCGGTGAAACCTTCTGGTAAGGAAAAAGTAAAGGAGACCAGAAATGCACAAAAATCAACAGACAGAATCACAACTTTGCTGGAAAAGGGCGGTTACCACTAGTCGGATCACGGGCCGAGAGGGTGGGCGCGCCGTTTCCATAGTAACCAATCCACGGACCGCCTTTTCAATGCCTTCATACTCGGAATTCACACTGGATGTTTACACCGTGCTTGACTGACTGATCCGTACGTGTTCGTTAATCCTGTTAAACACACGCAGAAGTACTTGGGCTCGTGAAAAGGAAATGACTGAATTAAACGAGTAAGAATTTCCGTTTATAAGTTCTACTGAAATCTAATAAAATTATTTTTCAGCTTAAAGATATCCCCTGGAGCTATTGTTTGCCAGGATTGTGAGTTGGTTGGCGATATTACGATAGGGGCCAGGACTGTTGTTCATCCCAAAGCAAAAATAATGGCTATCTCAGGGCCCATTATTATCGGAGAAAACAATATTATTGAGGAACGAACCGTCATTGTCAACCAGTATTTCTAGAATAGCTTATTGTTTATTTTATATTTATTGAACTTGCTTTGTTAGGAATCCAGACAACAATATAGCCAATACACCTGTCATGATTATAGGGAATAATAATGTCTTTGAGGTAGATTCTTTTGTCGAGTCCTTAAAGATTGGCGACAGTAATATTGTTGAATCAAAAGGTAACCGATATATCTACTTCAACTACATAAATATATGTTACTTTGCGTTTCGCATTCCCTATATAGCGAAAGTAGGAAGGCAAACGTATCTCTCGAATGGGTGCGTCATTGGTGCAGCTTGTAATGTAGATACAAGTGAAATTGTGCCTGAGCAAACAGTCATTTACGGCTCTAGTTCCTTTCGGCGACACCAATCGGATAAACCAAGCTCGCAGATTCTACAAATCGACTTTCTGTCTAAAGTTCTGCCAAATTACCACCACATCCGGAAAACCAAAAAAAATGAAAGCTCAAGTTCATAGTTTTTAAGTAAAGATTCCTTTACGCTCTTCATTTTTCGCAACTGTATTCTTCCTAATTTGGTGATCGGAATTGCATGCCATTGTAGCTTACTGAATCAATGAGTGCAATGAAAGGGATCGTTCTCAGAATGTGTTGTGCACTGAACTAAAAATTGCTAACTTATATATAGTAAATGATTAGCATAATACAATTCTACACTTGAGCATTTTAGGTTTTATTTTCTATATATTTCATCACAAACTGTCCACAGTTTGTATGTACTTTTCCGTGCGTTGATACCGCCGCTGTAAATAGACAAGTCTGAAGAATACGATGACTAATAAGATACCCAAAATGAGATTGTACACTGCACTCACAAAACATATGGCCAACCTAAAACATATCCTTAAAATATAACCAAGGCTTTAAGAAATGTTACAAATAAGCTTACTCAAAGTCGCCATAGACGTCTTCACAGTTATCCGGGATAAGCAGCCATTTACCAAAATATGTTACACTGGGATGGCAAATCGTTGTCAACGAGAGATCAGCACCGTAAAGACATGTTAAAGCGCACATAATTGTCCCGGTACACAACCAAACATAATTGGATGCTGTAATGCAGCAATTTAACCTAGAAAAATACCTATGTCTTCGAAACGATGTCGTGAACAACGATTTTACCAAATACAATGCAGTCGCCGAAACTGGACATATTCTTTGCAGACTGAACAATAAATAGGTAGGGTACCATTAGGTTCAGGACGAGTGCTAGGAAGCGGAGGGTTTTGTGCTGTGCGTATTACTGCAAAAATATTATCGACAATTAAAAGTTTAATTCTAGTTAATTCTAATACTTGGAATAGGAGAAGCGAATTTCGCGTGGTAATGTGTCAAAGCTAAGGCTGTGAGTCCGACAGACAGCATAATGATTAAGATACAATTCTCTACCGGCAAAATCTCCATAAAAGGGACAACTTCTGTTTGAAATATAAGGCACTCTGTAACAACACTCGCAAGAATAAGCCCGGGCCAGAAAAGGGTTCTTGCCCTATGAATACTGTGATAGTACCACAGTGAAAGGCCTGCCGTCGTGAAAAAGAAGAAGGTAGCAAAAGGACCTAGTGTGCTTAAAATAATTGTCGTTGGTACAATCAAAAAGGGTACAATAAATTGAAATGGAATCTCGATAGCTCCTCCTGGCCAAGGTAATCTCAATCTATCTTGCACTGCAGACAAAATGCCTTGCCATACACGGCCTGGGATTTGTCGGCAGGAAATACATCTAGAAAAGGAGTAGGATAATATAAGCTGATTGCCTCTAAGATTTACTTATAAATTAAGCAACCTTTCAAATGCTTCGTCTAAATCCTGGCAATTACAGCACGCAGCCGCTAAGTGATTTCTTTCTCCATCACGGTCATAATATTCACACCAACACAATGGTGAATACTGCGCACGAGAAGGTTTTTGGCTCATTTGGCCGTGAAAATGTTATACTACAA
>JAGJRP010000517.1:0-40922 GCA_022832235.1 Lepidurus couesii | reverse complement strand
CAAGTCTTTCGCAAAACAACAAAAACTACTAGTGCCATCTGTGAATTGTTCCTATCAATAAGCTAAGGTATACGGGAGCCTTAATCCCTGCCGTTATACAGTCGAGGAGAATTCCCGATGGAGCTTCGTATTTGATTGTCGGTCTCGTAAGGTAGAAGGGCAATTCGGATTGAAATTCTGCGCCGCGCTTTCCCTCTAGCGTGTTTTGGTTGAAAGTAGTGCGCGTCTACTCCGCCATTTTGGATTAGTGTCAAAACAAGGCGAATTTGCCGGGTAAAGTCGTGTCATTTGGCACGTAAATAGCTCGGTTTTGATTGGTATAGCGTTTAGTTGCTTGCTTTTACTAAGTCCATATCTTTTGTGTACATCATGGTCAATAAGACACCGATTCAGGCGCCCGATAAATTGAAAGTAGTGGAACTTCGAGCAGAGCTTGCCGCGCGTGGTTTGGACACCAAGGGAAACAAGCCTGTTTTAGTTGAAAGATTAAAGAAAGCTCTTGAAGATGAGGATGGTTCGCCGTCACCTACCTTAACAGAAACAGAAACCGCAGAACAAGAAAAAGAAGAGCCGTCCGATTCCGAACGTGAACCTGCCGTTACTAGTGCAATGCCAACCACAGAAGAGCAGTTCCCTGAGGCAAATAAGCCTAGTCTGTCTAACGAACAATCAGAAACTGGTACGGCCATGTCAGGTTTTCATTTCGTATAACTTTATTAATCCAAGCTCCTGTAGGTGACCATATTGTAACTCGTACCAGTTCGAATGAAATGCCGACTGAGGAACAAGTCCACGAGGCAGAAAAACAAGGCAGACAAGTTGAAGAGCAACCAACGAGTATTACTACAGGTACTATTTGTTTGTTTGCTAATTACAGGTACAATCTTTTCTATTTAGATGATTTGGAAGAGAAAGAGTCCAGTTCGAATACAGCCTCAACTATGGAACAAGCACCCGAGGTAGAAGAAACCGATATAAAAACGAAAGAACCATCTGAAAGTTCTACAAGTGAGTGAAGTTTTTTCATGGATGCATGAGGACAAACCAACCTTAATAGATGGATGTTCTGTATCGTTAGATGCTCCAGCACAGCAGTTAGAGACAGGCCAAGACGTTGGAGATGAGAATCCCAGAACTACACCTACTCGTGACTCAGGAGATGATAGTACAATTAAAATAGTCCCTGAGGATTTGGAAGAACAAGCCAGTGAAGCCAAATCGGCTGATGAGATGGAAGATAATAGTACAAATTCAAAATCGATGGAATCTTCTATTGAGGATAGCTTAAAAGAATCCACCACCCAACGTGTTGCACAGGTACACTTTCGCTCTCGCACTGAGTAGATTTATTAATTATCATATGGCTGTTTATAGGAAGAGGCGGACGACTCCGTAGCTAATGCCAGCACAGCGGCCGTTTACGGTGGGCGCGACGATACAATATTGGATGAGAGCGTTTTAAATCAGACTGTCAACAATGGGGAGGGAATTAATGACAGTGTGGAACTTCCTGAGAAGCAGGGCGAAGAAACACATTCCGTAGAAAATACGGAAGTTACAGACTTAAAGATGGAAACAGAAACGGCGAAAGCTCTTGACGATGAAAGTGCGGAAGTTGCTAGAAATGCGAACTTAAGCACCGAAATTGAAGATGCCAAGAAAGAAAGTACTGCAGAAGGGAAACCAGAAGCTGAAGAAGAGAAGATGGAAGTTGAAGAAAGCATGTCCAGTACAGATAAAATGGAAGCCGAAACTTCCAAAGCAGACCAAAAGGCCGACAAAGTTAAACTTGAGAATAACGAAAACGGGGTCGCTGTTGACGATAAAGAATCTAAGAGCAAGCGAGATAGAAGTCGAGACAGAAGTAGAGACAGAAGTAGGCGTAGCCCAGCGAGGAAGCGTGACCGCAGATCTTCGGAAAGGAGCGATAAGCGCACCCGTGAACCGTACTACAAACTAATAACACGTTTAGAATTCTTCGTTTTAACATTTGTCTTATGTAGGTCACCTGAACTTAGAGACGCCCCTGAGGAGGAGCCAGAATGCGATCCTAATGCCGTTCTGCTAGATTGGGGTATGTATTATATTTACATTATTTTAAAAATTGTATGAAATATTATCCTTTTATAGCTAATTCGGACCTCAATTTGGTTTTGGATAAAGAAACACTGACCACTGCGTCCCCATTGACAGAAGGTGGATTTGCTTATGCTTGGGCAGGAGCTCGCGCAACTTATGGGTTTGCCAAAGGAAAAGTTTGCTTTGAAGTCAAAGTGCTCAAGCATTTGGAAGTACCACAACTAGAGAACGAGGCTCACCCTCATATTATTAGAATAGGATGGTCTACAAGCTCTTCCTCATTACAACTAGGTAAAGCTTACATTGAATCCCCCTTTTCTGTCTAAAAGTCTAAAATTCCTAGGTGAGGCCCCCTTTTCATTTGGTTATGACGGTACTGGTAAACTTTCCTGCAACTCCGAATTTAAAGAATATGGGAAGGCTCTCCAAGAAGGAGATGTTATAGGAGCGTATCTGGTATATTTAGTTTGTCGGGAATTTAGTTAGTAATGGAAATTTAACTGTTTGTTTTGAGCAGAATTTCGGCGAAGAACAAGTGACGATGGAATTTACTGTTAACGGCGAAAGCCAAGGAGTAGCTACCACGCTCAGTGTTAGCGAATGCGAAGAAAAAGTCCTGTACCCTCATGTGCTTACCAAGAATTGCCGATTTGAAGTTAACTTCGGTCAGAATGAGGAACCGTGGCATCCTTTACTCGAAGATTATACGTTAGTGGGCAAAGTTGAGATTGAAGATAGAGTGAAAGGCGTTTCAGCCCCCAGTTCTAGGCAAGATTGCGAGGTGAGAAGCGGAAATAGCACCTTTGCCCTGGTTGTTATTCTTTTTTGACCTCCGAACAGATTATTATGATGTGTGGTTTGCCAAGTTGCGGAAAAACGACATGGGCCAGTAAGTACGCTGAAGAGCATGCAGACAAGCGTTACAACATTATTGGAACAAGCACACTCATCGATAGAATGAAGGTAGCTTTTATTGTGCCGTTATTTCTGTGTATGGTTTTAAATATTATGTATTGAAATTAGGTTGATGGGCAGACTCGACGCAGTGTTTACCAAGGGAAATGGGAAGCTCTGATAGAAAAATGTACTCGATGTGTGAACACGTTGTTGGATATTGCTGCCAAAAGAAGGCGAAACTATATTTTGGATCAGGTAAATAATCTATGGATTTGTGGGCGTGTAATAATTCATTGAATTTCGGCAGACCAATGTTTACCCTAATGTCCAACGTCGCAAATTGAGCCAATTTAAGTCGTTTCGTCGACTTGCGGTTGTTTTGGTGCCTTCAAACGAAGAATATCTTCAACGCGTGGCCAAACGGGAATCAGAAGAAGGCAAAAGTGTTCCGGACTCAGCCGTTATGGAAATGAAAGCCAATTTTCGGGTACCTGATGCTGGGACCGTTCTTTTCCCTACTGTGGAGTATGTGGAGTTGGGCGAAACCGAAGCGAAAGAAGTTGTCAACAAATACAATGAAGAAGGACGCAAAGCTGGATTTGGTCAAAACGCTTCGTCGGCCTCGAAAAAACCTCGAAACGATCGGGATCGCGACCAAGACCGTGATTCTAGACATTCCTCTTCATCGAGAAGTCATGGACGAAGAAGGTCTTCAGAAAGGGACAGTAGAAGGAGCGGCGGTGGAAGTTATAAATCCAGCCAATCATATAATCGAGATAGACGACGAGACGATTACCGACCGCGTGATCGCTATGACTCCAAGCATGGATCCTCTCGAGTAAGGAGCATTTTATCATTTTCAACTTGTCTCCAAAGTAAATTATTAGGACAACAATGACCGTCGAGACCGATATGGAGGCGGTGGCAATTATCGCAGCCAATCCAGTGGACATTATGGGGGTGGTAGGAACCAAAGTGGCTATTCTTCAGGCAAAGTAATAACACAGTTTGATTGCGACGCAAGTGATTCAGTTACTCAAGTTTTATTTTCTTAGTATGGAGGAGGTGGACAAGGTGGATACCAGCAGTCCTACGGTTACCAGCAGGCTCGTGGCGGAAATCGCGGCGCAGGTATTAATTAGCGTTTTTTTACCACTGCTCTTTTGGCACAAGATTTGTAGGTTTGGTTTGATTCGCCATTTGTGCTAATGTTGGCCTTGTAATTGGTATAGGTTTTGGGGGTGGCGGTTACAATGACAATTACGGGGGCTCGAGTTATGGCAACTACGGGAACAGTAATTATAGCGGAAGTGGATCACAAAATAGTGGGAGTGGGAGTGGGACTGGGACTGGCTATGGAAATTACTACCAGTCTAGTGCAAGCCAGGGACAGTATTTTCAGGTATGGGTTGGTCGTTTTGCGTATCTTTTGGTTTTTCAATATGACTATTTGGTTTTGCAGGGCAGTAGTGGCTCTAGCAGTGGGCAAGCTGGATCGTGGGCGAGCTATGGTCAACAACCTGCAGCATCAGGCGAGCAGCCAGCGTACGGATCAGGGTATGGGTCAAGTTACGGAGCTGCGCCGAAGTAAGCTAAGGAGAGGAAAACATAATTGCCCAACATCACTTGATTAGTTTGCTATGTGAAGTAAAGTACTTTTTGTCGTACCAATCAATTTATCCTAATTTCATATTTCTGGGAGCGTTCAATGACATGTATGATCTGTATTCATTGAAACCTGAAAAAAATATTGAAAAGAGTGACATAACAGCCATTCTAAGGTTGGTTGAGCTAACGAAAGATGTAGGGAATATTTTCTGATTTTTTTTTTAGTGTAGTTTTCGACTTGACTATTGTAGTTGGTCCGTGGTTTGTTGATGATCCTTTTTTCTGACTTTTGTATGGAGCTAAATGCCATAGTACCATTTACTCGCCCGTAGCATGTTTTGTAGTTCGATTGCTGGTAAAGGCGGCTTTAGTGTGCGAAGTATGAGGCTATAAGCGGAAATTCAACACTTCACAGCCAATTGTAAACAGCAATGAGGAAATTTCTGCGCACGTCCTTCTAATAAATTGCCACGTATTGCCTTCAGCTTTAGAAGGTTAGCTTTTCAAAATTTCCGCATTTGCGCCAATCGTTTGACGGACCCTGGAAAAAAATACATGTCGACAAAAAGATAGGACATGTTTAATTGAATTGAGGGTATTCCCCGCCGTTCAGTGTTTTAGGGTTAGGAAGTTTGGGTTTAGTCCACTAGCGCAAGGAAAGCGCTTCGTTCGTCGTTAACAAGAGGAGACCGTTGACTGGCGCCACTAGTCAAACGGCGTTCTTCCCTTGTTTGTGCGTTCTACATTGTGCTCTAATGTTTTTGGGTCACTTTTAAAATTTACTTGTCCGAGTTCTATATGATTACAGTGTATTCGTAATTGGAGATAATTAAGTACCATTCCAGGGAGAAATTATTTCATCCAACTAGTCAGAATGCCACAGAACGATGTTTTGTAAGTGTACCTCATTATTTTGCCAAAAATGTCACCCCCTGCACCCTACCCCGCGAGCTTTTAATGGTAGCTGAGTAGCTTCTTTTTCGCTTTCTTCTCAGGGTTCTTTGGTTCAGTACCTTATAGGGAAACTTGTTGAAGATTTTCGCTCCCTTTATTTTTTCTTAAACAATGTTCAGGAAGGTCAAGGTTCACGCTTACAACGCGTTTTAGCTAGCTAATTCTTTTAAATTGAATTAATGCATCTATAGAAGATTTAAGATATGGTATTGTAATGCAAATCTAACACGATAGGATGTATTTGGAAGCGATGGTCTATAGTACTCGGGACAGATAATTGATAAGGAGTAAAGTCAATAGTTGAAGCGAGTCCCACCTAGGCGTCATATTGCCAGTATTATTGATCTGTTTTGTTTTCACCTGAACAAATTGTCTAATCGTGCTCAACGTTTGGTTTTGCCCCTCTTCATGAATTTTTGTTAGTACTGTAGTCGGTATGGCTAGTTCCTTTGTTGGGCGAAAGCAAAACAACCAAGAGCTTACATGTTGACGCATTTGTGATGCAGGCTTTGCCATTCGAAACCAGAACTTGCTTTTTCCGGCATTGGCGGTCTTTCATGCAAAACTGTTTAAAGTCTGTGTGAAAAGTTTCTGAGCGGACTTAGGGCCATTATATCAACCATTTTAATCCACCATGACCGAACGAGTTGTTGCACTAAAGCTTTCCATGGAGGAAGTAAAAAAAAAAACGATCGCGACAAAAGGGCTTTTGTTTTTCCCCGCTGTACTGAAGTGTTGGAAATAGCTTGATCAGTTCAGCTTTTTTCATTGTTGTTCTTCATGCCGGCAAAGCCGTTGGGCGTAATTAGTGTGGCAGGGAAAAGGCCACGAGAGTGTGCTTGCATTTCTACGAACTCATCAGCCATTGATTCCTGTTATAGCTAAGGACTGATCCAAACTTGCCCGCTGCATTACATCCGATTTGGTAAATGTATGCTTTTGACAAGTCACCCCCAACTGAGGGACTACATGCCTGAACTTACACAAGAGGCTCGCATCCTGTCCCAGCTCGTTTGTGTTTCCTAGACTTGGTTTGTACACTGCAATGATGTTTGTGAGAGTTATTATGTGAGACCCCCAGAAGATACATACAGTACCGTAGGCAATACAGGCGGGCGGGGCTACGCTCAAGCATCGGACCTTATTTACCGCACGCCCATTGTATGGCTTGGCTTGTGAAGTAACTCAATACCGAGTTCAGTTCGTTCCATGAAGTCGGCGTGTGATATTGCAGAGCATTTCAGAGTAGGAAGTGTTCGCAAGCTTGCGGATTCCGGAATCGGACACAAGCGCCAAACTTTTAAAGTGAACTCTGATTATTTCCAGCAGGAAGCTCTTTTCAACGTGAAGGGGAACTTGAGTTATTTTTAGTCCTAACATTTTCAGTTAGCTGGCTTGTGGAGTTTACAATAGCACAGGAAACAGTTTTTTATGACTTTAATGGAACATGAATTGTTGAGAGATTTTCGCGTCCCTTGGTTGCCTAGGTGAGAAAACATTTTCTTCTAAGAATGGGGTGGAAGAGTGTTCGAAGAAGGCAACCTTGCCCTTGGCGCTTTACGCTTGTACTATCATGCACTTTTGTTCATTTTTTGGTATACTGTATACTAGACACTGGCCTTTGGGTTCATCTATCTAATGGGTCGTATATTCTTTACACTAGATGCGAACCTCCATTGCAGACTCAGCTTTCCGTCTAATATAACATAGGGGTTTCGCTTGTGTGTGGTCTGCTGTCTCTTTTCGTTGTTGTGCATTGAGCATTTTATGAATAGGAATTTGTATGCCATGCTTTAGTAAGTAATTTGAAGTCAGTTTTCCGGACCAGTAGTATCCTGTTTCATACGTATTTTATGAGTGCATCACGTGAGATATGGCTTGCTAATATCCGTTTCCCTTGTTTATTTTCAGATCAGCGGAATTGAGTATAAGTCAGCCCGGATCTTCTGGTGACAGCAGCTGTCGAATTAATCGACGTGAGCAGCAAACGTCCGTCTACGGCGAACTAGTCGTCTTAGGGTAAATAAAAATAGAGACGACTTGGAGTTGTTGTTTAGAAGATATTGCACGAAGCCACATTGTATTCGGTTATAGACCCCCGTGTTCGTGTTTGTATTCTGGACTTTCTCAGGTATTTCCTCCCTTTGCAGAACTTCCAAGCGTGAAACACCAGCTCATATTCTGTATGTAAATTGGCACCCCGCTCCTTCCTCCACCGGAAGGAGGGGCGAAAGGGCGTTTAGAAGGCAAACAAGTCCAGGCTTGTCCGAGAGCCTTTCAACGAACGTGCTTGTACAACGTAGTGGGAGAGGCCAGACGGATCGAGACGGGAACTTGAAACGATAAGATCGATGGCATAGATTTGTCAAACTCCCTCGATAATTTTTTTATGGGATTTTAAAGTTAAAATGTAGAAGGATAGCTACAACTAATAAACCTTGAAATAGGTTTAAGGGTACAAGTTTAAAGCGGACACTTTTGTAGTTTTGACAGCTATTGTTATTGTTGTAACTAACTTTATATTTGTTTTACTTTCAAGTTATAATGGGTCACTACCAGACGGTGAAAAGGGACGCAGGCGGTCTCACTTTACGGCGCAGAAGCGAATTCAAGCAAATGGAGTTCAGCCATCAAGACACTATCTCGTCACGGCTCCGCAGACATCACGAGCTATTCTGGATACAAACCAACACAGCATATCCTATACCCTTTCGAGAAACCAGGCCGTGATCGTAGAATATGATCAGTCTGAAGACTATGACATGTTCCAAGTAAGGGAGAGAGAACTGGAAAAGCTGTAGAAGCGGAGGGTGATTGATTTAATGTTTTAAGATCGGACGGTCTTCAGAGCAGGCGATCGACTTCGTAATTGCAGACACAGTTCCTGGCCGAGGCCATGTTGGCAAGAGCAGTGCGTCGTCAGATTCGTCACAATCATTTCCCAAGGAAAGTTTATCGCAATCTTCTTCTGCAAAAGTTGCCCAGAGTACGATAAGCAGATTCGCCTGCAGAATACTGGTGGACCGTCATATTCATCCTGCAGTAGCGAAGGTCTATGCTGCAGGGTTTGACTCTTCAAAAAACATATTTTTAGGGGTGAGTAATGTAATTTTTCTATTTGAAAATTTATTAAGATGTGTTGCAATGAATCGTTCTGAAAAACTCACTTGTTCATGTCTTTATTTTATTAATTTATTTTTAGGAAAAAGCTACCAAGTGGCAAACGGAGACCATAATTGATGGGTTAACCACCAATGGAGTACTTGTCCTACACCCTAAAGGACCTTTTGGTGGGTCTCCCGCCAGCAATCTAGTATGGAGGGAAGTCTCCGTAGGAGGAGCTTTGTACACATTGCGCGAGTCAAGATCCGCAATTGAGAAAGGCCTTAAAGTAGAGGACGAAACAAACGAATTGCAAGATGGGTCTGTAATAGACTTGTGTGGTGCGTCGTTGCTTTGGAGATCTGCTGAAGGCATGGCAAATGCACCCGTATGTTCTAGCTTGTTAATTTCTTCTTTTCTCTTGTAATGCTGCTATTATGGTTCTGCTTGACGGATTGTATAATTTCACGAATTCTTTTGCTGATTGCTTTTGGTTCAAATTGAATTTCCGCGTGTTTTGTAGACTGTGAAGCAGTTGGAAAAACTTGTGGATGAGCTCAACGCAAATCGACCTCAATGTCCTGTGGGGTTGAACACATTGGTTTTGCCTCGGAAATCGACGTTACTCCCTCCAGGCCAAACTCCTTATGTGTACTTAGCGTGCGGCCATGTACAAGGGCTTCACGAGTGGGGTGTCGGCCAGGGCTCTAAAGAACGAACTTGTCCGATGTGTATGACCAGCGGACCTGTTGCCCAGTTGTGTATGGGCATGGAGCCAGCCTTTTGGGTAGATTGTGGGCGTCCTTCACATGCGTTTAATCCGTGTGGTCATATAGCGTCAGAGAAAACAGTGAAGTGAGTCCTGCAAATGGGGTTTACTTGCAGCGGAGCAACTAATCCATTATTTATGTTAGGTATTGGGAGTCCGTTGCGTTACCACACGGAACTAATGGATTTGCATCCGCTTGTCCTTTCTGCGCGATTCCGTTGGAGGAATCTGGCTATGTAAAGTTAATTTTTCAGGATAACGTAGACTAGCGTGGAGCTACGATGAACTGACTTGACTTTGGATAAGAAATGTACGCCATATGTAAACACAACTTGCTTTTGGATTTGAAGTATGAAAGCCACACATTTTTCATATGTATCATATTTCGCTCATCTTGGGTCCGCTGGTAATCTTTTGGATTTGTTTCGTCGTAAATGCTACCCCTTTGTATAAACTCCTAAAGAGAGATGTGGATTGAAAATTGGTTGATGGCAACAAAGTTTTGAAGGTATGTTTTGTTTAATCAGACACGAAAGAGCAGAAATTATGTATGTTTTTTTAGTGTAAATATAAAAGACAGTATGGAAAATAGTTAGCGTTTACAGCACTTAGAACAGCTTTTTTCGTCCTAAGCAATATGGAGGCCGGCGTTAGGTTAAAGTGGTAAGGTTAAAGTGGTTTTTGACCTTTTTTGCTCCCAGACCTCTGCGAAGCTGGACTATAGCTGTGCATACCGTTCTACAACTCATAAGAGCACACGAAAAATTTGCGTACATTTTTGCAATATAAATTTTTTCCTCTCTGTTCGCGGACCCCCTGAAGCCTTTATATGCACCCCCAGGGGTTCTGTGGACCACTGGTTAAGACCCATGGTGGAGAAGGTATATTAATAGAGGCCATATAAGTATTTAAGTTTTTAACGTTCTAGAAGCGACTAAGTTTCAGACATCCTTTAGAAAAGAAAAAGTATATTTCGTACAAGTATAAATAGCGTTTTGGTTCACACGTCACAACTGACACACTTAGTATTTGGCTGGTGCGGGGTAGGCAGGGGCGGCATAGGGTTTGGCAGGGGCGGGGTAAGCAGGGGCAGCATAAGGTTTGGTGGGGTAGGCAGCGGGCTTGTAGGCGGGTTTGTATTCGGCAGCGTATCTTTAATATTTCAGAACATAAGCTTCTATTTGAAATCGATAGAAATAGTGATTTAGTTTACCCGTCGTATTTGACATCAGCGACCAAACCATAGCCCTCATCTTTGTAGGTAACGGTTTGAGTGCGGCCATCGGGTAAAAGCACTTTGTAGGAGCCAGATACGATTTTGCCATCACTTTTCTCGGAGTGAGAGTAGTGATTGTACGATGGCTGGTCATCGACAGCCCAGGCGAAGTCGTAAGGCATAGCAGGCTAAAGGAGACAATAGGATAGCAAGAAACTTCACCTACATTTTGTCTTAACTTACGTAGTCATAAGACTTGGCGGGGTAAGCTTGGGCCGGGTAGGCGGGCTTGTTGTACACATCGGCAGCAGCGACCACAGCTACCAAGGCAGCGAGGATGAAGACCTGTGTAAGGTAACAAACAGTTTATTATGATTAAATTATGTTATAATTTTGAAATTTTCTTTCTTCACCTTCATTGTTAGAGATTGGTATAGTTTTCTTCTTGCAACGAAGTGATACTGACTCCTTCAAAAGCTACGGGTTATATAGGTAGCTGAGGGACCTCCCCAGAACATCCCCACAAGTGCTCAACAATAGGCGCTTTCACGGCGATGAAACAACCGGAGTTCTTGCCCTTGCTTACGGCCATAATATTGCAAGCGCAATTAGACTCTCACCTGCATTGTGCGTTCAGACCGGTCAAACAAAAATTGCGTTTGCGTGCCTGTCTGTGGTCAATCATTTTTCGGGACAGGCAAACAAGGGCGGAATCCATACCCTTTTGAAGGACGCTCCACTTTCCCTTTCTAAAACGATAACTTGGCCATGTATGGAGTATGTGTCTGATAAATATGTACATTTATTTCGTAAAAAATACGAAATAAATGGCTTCCTCTCTATACCTTATGCCTTCCCGGGGAGGTTCCTATTCCTATATTCGAAATTGTGATACTTCGGCATTATGAGCTCGAATATCGGGATAGGAAAGCGAGCAGGGGAGTTGGGAACAGGGGAAGGGCGAGACACCTTGATACAACGTTATTCCTTATGGAGAAAAGCCCTGAAAAAGCTTTCCCAGCTCGAAAAGGAGCCACGCCCCCTTTTTGGCCGAATCCACCAATAGGCTTCAACCTTTTTTGGTAGGCCCCACCTCTTTTAGCGGATTTTTTGAAAAATCACGGAAAAATTTCCCAAATTTTTATTAATATTTGAAAAATTACAAATCGTATACCAAAAAGGACATTTTTAGAAACGAGATTTTACGGCATTTTCCTTTTCTTACTTTCTTACGTAAGAAACTTCCCAAAACAATAACATACGTCAGTGCCATCTGTGACTTTTTTCCCTCAATAAGCTTAGGTATACGGGAAAACGTATCCTGCGTAGGAACGGTTTTTGAGACAGCACAGTCGTTGTTGGGACAAAAGCCGATGTATTTGTGTACTTACATTCATTAAGTTTCTTTTCCATCCTACTTACTATTAGCTTTAGCTTTCATCTTCTTCCCTGTTGTAGCTCCTTTCTTGGCAGCCTTAACGAGCCCTTTAAATTGTCCAGCAAATTTGGCCTTCTTCCTTTTGTTCATACTTTGACGCTGTAGGGGAACATATGCAAAGGGGTCCGGCTTTCCTTTGCGTTTAACGTCGCCTTTAGCTTTGGATGAACGGTATTCCGCTCCATAATCAGCTGTTACTCTTTCTTGTTTTTCTGACGCAGCTACGGGGCGATGGATTCCAGAACCTCCAGCTAAAACAAACCGCATTACTTGACAGTTATCGACTCTAATATAACTGTGTTAACTAACATTGGTATTTCATTGGTGGATTTTCATCCGTTTCAGAGACTGCGGACGTCACTTTGCGTTTACGAGCCACCGAGAGTCCTGCCATAGCTTCCATAACTTCGCTCGCTTCTAGGTCCAATTCTGAAGCCAGACAACACATTAGATCCCAACTCCTGAAATAGCAGTTCAGCTCATATGTACCTTCTTTGGCTGGAGCTTTTCTTTTCTTGCCCTTTGTTGCTGGCGTATCGCTATCGTCGTCAGAATCATCCATAATTATCAATCTCCCGTCTGGTGCACGACGGAAATCATCTTTAGCTTTCTTTACGCCACCCATTTCTGGAACGCTTGGTTTCGTGGACGAAATAAACTGGGTAGTTTTGGGATCCAAGAAATCCACAATATCTTCACTCTTTTCCTGGATCCACGCTTTGGCTGTTTGGCGTTGACGCTTGCCTTTAACACGGTCCTCACCCTCGTCGTTATCGTCTTCTTCGTCGGACTCGGCCAGGATATCATCGATCCTAAATCAAAAATAAGATTTTACTCTAAAAAAAAATTACAAAAAAATAAAAATAGAAACAAACTAACGATTTAGGCTTCGATTTGAGAGCAAAGTTCTCCAAGTCATGTGCTTCGGCTTCTTGTCTTTGTAATAATCTCTGCTTCTTTTTCTTAGTCTGCAGCTTCTTCAGATTCTGCACGCGCTTCAACAAAGTTGTATCATCTGATGGAACTAGCGCTGTAACCACTTCAGCTCCACACTTGCGAACCAGCCGGTCCAAGATATCACGACTACGGTTTCTATACGCTCTTTTCAAGTCTTCTCGCATTTCTGAAAGGGCGTGCATCTGAAAATGGTTCAAAATCAGATTCATGACACATGAAGCGGGGGGATAGTAACAACTTACGATTGGTTTCAGGTAAGGTGGCAGTTCTCGACCATTCAAAACGACCACAAACATTTTGAGAAGTCCCAAAGCAGCTAAAGTAATCTGCCGCGCGTTGGACTGTACCAGCCTACAGCCCTGATCCAACAAAAGGCTTAAAAGATCATCGGGAAATAGGGCTGTAATAAGATGTTTTGGTATCTTTTCACGATTTTTTCTTTTTGTCTAATCTCAAATACCTTTGAATTCGTGTAATACATGCGCTAAGGCTAAAACCGTGGAGCTAACAGTGTTAACATCGCCTGACAGACCGGGTAGTAACAATTTTAGATACTCCCGTAATGTATCTTCAGCAGACGAACCCGTCCATCTCTGAAAGAATAAAAAAATAATTAATAAATGACGACTCACGTTGTAAACGGACAACTAGCCTGTAAGGTCTGACCAATGTCCACGAGAAGTTTGTAAGCGACGGTACGAGCTTTCTCACCAACTTCCTTGACACATAACACAGCTTCTGGGATAATGGCTTCAACAAAAGCGCGTTTTTCAGGCCCTGCGCTCTTCACTACCCAACTCAGACACTTCAACCTTGCCTAAATGTGCAATTAGTTTGCGTCCTATAAGAAACACATTGAGCTTACCGCTTTGCTGGAATGCTCGGAACTCGATAAAGTATCCAAAAGCAGCTTCTGTAAGACCTCAGCGTTATCTTGCACAAACGTCGCACACACTTCTGTTTGGGATGCCAACAATTCTTCGAGCAAGCGATACGCCTTCTTCTGGGCTTTCGCATCTTTTCCATTTAGCCACGGCAAGCATAACCCGAAGAGTTTCTGTAACCGAGGAAGATCCTGGTAGACAGATAATGCGCGTAACAAATCCAGTAAAGCTTCCCAGGTAAACCTATTGTGTTCCAATGCGATAAACACAAGGTGCTAAACAAGAAGTTTCTGAAAATTTATACTTGTTCGTGTCTTCTTGCAAGCCTTTCTTTTTCCCCGTGGGGGCTTCCATGCTCTCGAATTTGGCTAGAGCCTTATCGAACAAGGAGTGTCGCAAATCACCATCCGCTACACGGAGGTACAACTTAATAGTTTCGTAAGCAGCCCTTCTTTGGTTTTCTTCCTCGCCAGTGGAGGGGACAGCAGCATATATGTTAAATAGTAATGGTATAAAATTCTTGGCAAACCGAGCAACTTCTGTAGCGGCTCCAACTTCCTGATCCGTATGCAACAGGAGTTGACGCAGTCCAGCCATGAGGTCCATTCGAATATCTGCACGGTCTGTTAGACACGTACCCAAAGTCTTGGCAATTACCTGTAAAATCACAGCAAAGAAAAAGAGTTGAAAAACCTTTAACCAAAACGTTTAAGAAAAACGAAACTCACTTTAAAGCTCTTTAAGACATCCGTAGGACTATTGCAAAAACCAGGTAACAAACCCCAGACTTGCCTCTGTAGTAAGTCGTATGTCTTGGCTCCTACTGGATTTCCTTCTTTCGCAAACCTGACGGATCTTGCCCTGAAAATAATAACAAAATTAACAAAATAAATCAAATAAAAATAAAGTTAACTCTGCATACCTGCATGATTCGGCCAAAGGAAGAAAGTAGTCGATAAAGTAAGTCAACTCGGTATGAGTAATATTCTCCCGCAATACAGGCAAAAGCCAGCTCCGTGGGAAATCATAGTTGTCTTCATGACCAGTGATCTAAACGCCAATGATCCCAATATTACTTATAAACACGTCCAAACAACAGTCCGAAATTACTTGTAGAGGAATAGCTCGTAAGACGATTTTCGGCCCCATAACGCGCACAGCCTTGCCAACAGCAAAATCGACTTCGGCTTCATAAGCGAACCTTGGAGAAACACGCAAGTCCGCTAAAGATTGCAGACAAGAGCATAGCAATGTGGGCAGATATTTTCCTACGACCTACACGAAGAAGAAAATTAAGTGGAAGAACAAAGAGAAGGCCAGATACCCTAGAGGCTCATTCTAAACCTAATACACTTACTTGGATAAGCGTGGTACACAGATCGATGACATACTTCCAAGCGGCCAAGTACTGGAATCGCAAGCCTTTTTCAACGGAATCAACTACCTTTTCTGCCACGGTTTTTGCAAGCCCTGCATTACCCGGACCTTCTTTATCCAACGCAGGTTGCAAGCAGTGGACCAGAACGGACGACAAGTTAAGGGTCACAGCTGAGAAAATTTCAGCGCGTTCCGATAGCCAGGCATTGCACGCTATAGTGAAAAATCTTGACAGGTGTCCCAAGCAAAGGGAAACATCCAATCTATAAGTATATTGATCCAGGTTATACGATTCAAGAAGATGTTTCAGATAGTCACTTGGCAAGATTGACGTGTGCTTGTTGCATGACGGTCAACCAGGCAATAGTTGGCTGGACATCGTTAGTACCAGGTTGGTAGTCGTACAACGCTGTTATCAATCTGGCATTCAGTTCAGCATTCAAGGTTGCAGGAAGAGAATTAGCAGAAAGCAAGCCATGCAATGCTTGCATACAGCAAGACGTGAGTACGACTTGACCCAAAGTCATCAAACGTAGCAAAACTTCGCAAAGTGTCTAAAAAATACAGCTTTAGATAACTCTTTACGGTATATTTTCTTATTTTTTTAAAATCAACCTTGACTTGCGCAAGAGGCAAAACGCCCAGGATATCTTTAAGAAGATTCAATGCTTGCATGACACTACCACTAACATCTTGCCCATTTTCCTCCAAGTAACGTGTAAAGAATTTTGCTGTATGGCCAGCGGCCGGGTGCAAACTAGGTGGGTTGTCACCTTCAATTAGAAGGGCGCTACCTTTTAATACGGCACAAACAGCATGCTGAGCTGCTTTACGCACCTGAGTAAAATACACTTATATAGAAAAGGAATACCAGAAATGTAAGTTTTTTTTTTACTTTGGGTTTCATATGGATGCTAAATGCCAGGAGAGCATAAAAAACTTGCAAGGTTGAAGAATGACTCCAAACAGATACGTCTTGAGCTCTCAAAAGCACTGAGAGACATCCAATCAACTAAAGAAACATAATTAAGTTTTTTTAAATTCATTTCTTATGGCTGTTCTCTTACAGAGCGAACAATCACGTGATGGTCCGAATCTGCATGTTTGCCTAGCATGTCCAGAAAACTTTTAGAAGCGCTAGAGAATTGCTTCTTGAGTACAGGGCTTGGCACTCGCTTAATAACCATTCCCAGTAATGACAATATTCCTGCAAGAGAGTCCTCAGTTTCTGCTACTTCCAAGGAAACCATCTAAGACCAGAAGATAGGACGTATTCCAAACAAAATAAGCCTAATTTACTAATGCTGCAAAGTATTCGGTTTCCGTCTCCTTGCCACCTTGAGCTTTGATTACTTCCGTTATAGCAGCTAGAACGGCTAACATTTCCTTGTGCAAAGCTGAAGTAGGAGTAAAAGACCTGAATAACCTGTTGAGAAAGATGCAAATAATGTTAAGGGGACTTCTCGCTTTGGCAAAAATAAGTTACCTGTTAAAGGACATGTTACTGCATTCCGTCCATCCAGACGCAAAGGTTTTGAAAGTCTTGCTAGTGCTTGCAGAAGAAACGGAGACAGCATCATCTTCCAACACAGCGGTGGATCTAGAAGAATGGGTTGATTTTCCATCTTCGTCAGCAAAACTTTCTTCCCCTTGCAAAATGGACGTGTGTTGTTGAAGAGCTTTTATGGTTAAGTTGCTACCTAATTCTAAATACATAAACAATATAGGGTTGTAACTGCTGGAAACCAAACGTAGAATTGTGACTTACGACTTGAACTTGAAGCTGATCCGGGGAACAAGAAGCCAGATTTTGCTGCATGGCGATGCTTTTTCTGTTCTGGGTTTGAACTACTACTTTGACCTTTAGCCCAGCGTTTACCCGTGCTAGCTGCTTTATTTCTTGGTTTTAATTTACCCATTTCGGTTGAAAATTAACTAAATGAGCCAGACAAATTTCACAATGTAACTAAATGCAAATCACCCACGTGTTTTTCCACTGGTTCTTATTACTCCAAGATTTCCTCCTCACCAGGCGTGCTCGCAGTCCGTAGCTAAAATTGGAAAATAGCCAAGAAAAAATTGATCCAGCAGTCAATTGCGCGGGGAATTTGTTGGTGGCTTTTGTTCTAAATTTGAATTTTTTCTTGTCAACTGTGAAGATAAAATTATTATTTTTAAATGCACTTCTTTCACCAATGCGGGGAAACCCGATTGGGAAAACCGACATGTTTGACCGGAACAAGGATAATTCGTTTCCCCCCATGGTAACTGTAATTCCCAGAGCAACGCACATCCGAAATACGTAAGATTCTCAGATCGGGGTCAAGGAAGCAGCCAATGTCACTAGTGAGAAATCGAATCCGGATACTTTCCGGTTCCGTTTAAAGGCCCCATGACGCCACTTCTAGAAGAATTGAATTCGCTTTTCCGCAGGGATCCTTCTACGCGCTTCTACCTACGCAAGGCAACAAATTCCTTTGGGATTTTGCAAGTCTGGTATTGTATGGAGTATATTTTAAGTGGGGAAGACTGCTAAACCCTATTCCCAGCCATAGCAATCCGAAATTGCTCAAGTGGTAGTCAACGTTTGGCCAGCAAGAGCGCAGAGAACGCCTTCACCGCAAAGCCTGCAGGGTAGAAGAGGACTGCGTAAGCTATTACCATACTAATCAGGTGTAACCATGACCTTGACTGGATATATTCCTCTCTTTCGCCATCCACTCCAGCTCTTTTATATTACATTAGCTTTGGGACTCGTCATCCACATACGTGCATTTCCATCGAGAGAGAGTGGAAGTTTTCCGAAAGATCGCCAGCAAAGCAAGTGACAGTGTTTTTCCCCTTATAGTATTACATACGACTTGGTATTGTATTGAATACGATATACGCCTTAGTATTATATACGCCCCTTGGTATTAGTATATAAGGAGGTTTATTTACGACCGGTGTAGCCTTCAATCTTCATCTAGCAAGAGCAACAAAAGAGGTCGGATCTAATAGAAGTCACACATTTTTTGATTTTTAGTTTGGACTCGCAAATAGAATTACATATCGACCAGGTGAGTTTCTTTTGTTTTGTCCAGCACAGTACCAATTGAAGTGTAAATTTTTTAAAACCCATGTTGTCATTTCGTTAGAATGATGTATGCAGCATCTTCTTTCGTGTTGAGTATTCTGGTTGCTACAGCGCTCGCTAATCCAGCCAATGTCGTCGCTCAGATTGGCGATTGTCGTTCATCGGTCGATTGCGATCAAGGCAGTTGCTGTGTTGTGGGTAAATTGTTATTTTATTAGTATTTAATTTTATGGAGCAGATTTGTTAAATCCTGTTTTTCTGGTACATTACAGGACTAAATCGTTATTCAATGCCGTGGTGTCAGCCTTTGCGCCAGTTAGGCGAACAGTGCCGACCAGCAAGCCAGCCTCAGAACATGACTCTTGGGTATCCTTCTGGCGTTACTATAGAGCTTTACGATTCGTATCAGGTACAATACTGACCGTGAACAAAATCGGGCACAAAAACATCAACAGTTCATAATCCTACACTCTCACATTTTTTCTTGTTCTTATGTGTATTGGATACATCAATGAGGCTTTTTTTTGTGTTTTTTGCCCTTTTTCCAGTGTGTCCTATTACTGTATTTCTATTGCTTAGTTATTAATTATTAAAACGTGCCGTTTTTTATCTTTAAAAGGTTCTGTGTCCTTGTGGTGCCAACCTCCACTGTGACGTCCACGAAGGCCTTTGCTCTGCATCCTGGGATATTCAGGAACCCACCTCGGTAGAGGAGGAAAACGCCATTAATAACGTTTAAATGTCTTATTCTACTACACTTCAGGATTTAATATTTATTTGTGATCTCATCCGTAGCATACTGTATTTTCTTTCCATATTTTTACTAAGGGAAATGGGCGTTAGAATGTGAATATGCGCTCATTACTAGGAATGTCATGGGGTCATATCTCATATGTGTACGTGCGTTATGAATGGTGTCGCAGTGAACGGAAGAAGTAATAAATCCATGTTTGTTGGTTTGGAAAGAGCAACCACTGACTTTTACTCCCAAAAGGGATGAACCCTAGGCCATCTTCTTGTTCTTGTCAGGTATGACAGGTGAACAGATACTTAACCCGACTTTAAGTCTATCATTATCGTTTGTTTTCATGTTTTTCTGCGTGGGCTGTTCTTATACCCCCACGGAATGTTCACATGCAGGGAGAGGTCAGAGTTTGCTGCATTTGAGTGGAGCATTACCAGGAACACACGGCTTTCTAGACAAGATGAAGACCTCTTACCCTGCGGTTTTGTACCTTTCAGCACAGGGTAGAGGGGGGTCTTCTGGTCATCTCACGACAACCCCTTCCAGCAAGGGGTCCCTTCATTAAGCACGAACCCGTCATGTCAAGGTAACTTGATGACCCGACGAGATTAAGTCGTCTCTACATCTGCTAGTAAAACTCCAAGTTAGTAACCGTCAACTCATAATTCCTCCTTTGCAGTCACATTGTTTGACAATAAATAAAGCTTTTACTGTGGCTTTATTCTTTATGTTCGATGACTCATCATGTTATTTCTGACGAAGAAAAATGAGCTGGACTGTCGACAATAAAAAAAAAATAGAAGTAGAATTTTCCAGAAACGGCTTTCTCCCCATCTTTCCGCTTCGATCATGTGGGGTCCTTTTTAAGACCATTACATTTGGCTTGGTCACGAAATAAATTCAATAGGGAGCTTAATGAGTTTGATGCTCAACTGAAAACTTTCAATCTTTAGTTGGAATAACCTGCAGAGTAGTCTGCTATTATAAGCTTTTCATGTATACGACCTGTGTGAGTGCTGCAAGTTCATGTTTTATACTGTTGTGTTTGGAGTCATAAGGCGTGGTGATTCCAGGATTCACACGGTGATGATGAGTGAACGAGTGATGGAGGAAGGGGGTTCGGTAACAAGAATGGGGTTCAATAGCATTTCAGGGAGCGTTTTGTTGATCTTTCAGCTGAACAAATATGCGATCTTTTGATGAATGCATGCGCGGGACTTTCTGTCTGCCCCTGAACAAAAAGGGCTGCCCTATAACCAACGTAGCTTACAAAGATGGATTGTACCAAATAGTGCATGCCTTTCGCCATCACTTCGACATCCATTGGAAACCAACTGAACTCGCTCCTTTCTGTGTATTCTTTGGAATCTTTTAATTACCGTACAGCTTTTCTATGTCATGGTTTTAAAAAAGAAGGGAAGCCAATAACTCGCTTCACTAAGCAATCCGGGGAAAACTGATTTAGAAGAAACGATTGGAGCCAATCTTACCCGTATTGAGCGCTCTAAAAGCTGCCTCATTTCCTCCATAACAAAAGCTTCTGCAAACGCTTTGATTGAAAAGCCGTTGACAGCAGGAAAGTAATTGCGCCCTCATTTACGGTGCACAATAGTAGAAACTCCAGTCGGCAAAATAATAATAAGACGGCATTAATTCGATTGTATGATGTCTTCCTCCTTGACTAGGCAGTAGCATTTTCTTCGGGAAGTAATAAGACAAAGTAAAAGAGAACGCACGGGTGTGTGCATGGCTGCCTGTGTTGCTATTGTTGTGGACCGAGTATTGCATTCTTCAAAGCAAATGATTGTTCGTGGTTTCGTCACCACCACCTACTACCTTGCACACTAGTAACAATAAAGCTACAGCAATAATTCTTGACGGGATGACTCTCTCACATTCGACCAAAGCAGCCACCGCAAGTGTTAAAGCATACACCAGGCGTGGGTAGAAATACCAAGCAAGGTGACTATAATGGGAGGTCTCTGAAGTGGGTGGCCCTTGACTACGTGTTCCCCTTATCGGGGTCAAAGAGCTAAAAGCGAAGTATAGAGAGGACTAAGAATGAACAGAACCGCACAAGATTTGGTTCCTAGGCATAAAACATCCCACGCCATGATGGAAATATCTTAGCTACAATATACCCCTAAAGTCCTGCGAACGCCTCATCGCCTTTTCGTTCGCCAACCTTCTTCTAATCGCTGTGACGAGGCAATTTAACACGCCCGAGCCATTGTGCTATGCCAAACTGCCAAATATCTATCTACGTCTATTCTCGCTGTTCATTCCCTATCACACCTCCTATGTATATGCCCGGTGCAAAGTGTGCACTAACAGCCTGCGCTCAAATGGAAATTCAACCAAGCATTGTTATAAAAGAGCAGGACAGTAATCCGCGAGCTACAAGGGAAAACCATGACGGGCTGGAGCAAAAAGGAGACAGCCAGTTTGCCAAGCTGTGCGAGATTTTGTGGGTGGCATATTACTCTTTAATCCTCAGCGCGGCTGGACTCACACGCGCCGGTTATTCACCAAGCAGAATTCACGTCTTTAAAGACCCTACTTTTGTTATATACCGTTCCCTCAAATCCTAATCCTTATCCTTTGTAACGGCCACTCTTGCTAGGCCAAATGTCTACCGAAAAACAGTTCTGGATACCCAGTTGTACACGTAAAAGCAAAACGTTCGAAATCTGGGACGCGCATTATGAAAGACAGCATCACAGAAAGGATTAAAGCTTATATACTTTATTTGCATATTCGACAAATATGTTAAGAAGTGCATGGCAGGATTACCATCATGAATACGACACAAATCGTTCACTAGCTGGACCGGAACGCAAGTCGTTGGTAATGCCACTGGGAAAGCTAACAGATGCTGGACCGAAGAAAGACTGCGCTAATCATACAAAAAAGAAGGAAAGAATTGGTACAGGAAACTTACTTCCCATGACCAATTTTTTTCCTGATAATAATCGATATATTCATTTTTCCTCGGGAAGATCGGGAAAGACCCCCCAAGTTTTTGACCATGATTGGAGACTTCAAGTATAGACCCCCCCGTTAACTTTTAAATCAAGAGCTTTCTATGTGCTTTGCTTAAGGGGTTTTTGCAAGACCTCCGAACTCAGTCCCTCAAGACCAGACCCTCCTTCGAGAGTGCGTGAACTCATGGAGTCGACGCGTCTTACAAGAAAAGCGCCTGTTTTACGTTCCCGCACTTGACTTCCTACTTTTAAGCGACTGCCAAAAAATATGTATGTTCGATTCTCACTGAGGTTTGTTACGGATATTGAACAGTATTCAATATGTTCCTCACGAGCCAAGAATTGACCTCTTCACCTACGAAGAGCCCTCTTGAATCCATGATTAAGTTCAACATTTTAATGAGGGCAATAAGGTATCAAGGGGTGGCTGGAGATGAGAAAATCGAGCCGATCAAACGAAACTATGCGTTACTTTAATCCCATAAAGGTTTGATTAAAATAAAAAGTTCCAGAAGTCAGGGGCATTTAGTGACTTTACGATGAAAGAAAGTTAATTATAGTTGTCACTCCCTTTCTAATACGGCCCCCAGATCCGCAACCGTAGGCAGAAACTTGGTTCTTTGTTTACGGTTATATACATGTCGAGTAGTTTGGGTGCATTTGTCGAGAGCTCTTCCATCAGTCAATTCAAACCGACAGTTAGCCGAAGGTATCTATAACGACAAGATATAGGAAAGATGTTACATGGAAAAGATGAGAAAGGTGCAATCATGCATGAAGAATGGGCTTGTAGCAGCTCTTCGCCAAAGACATGCCTGGAAAATTCTTTCAAGGAATACTGTAATATGCCAATTGGTTATGAAGATATTACTCAAAAATGCGTCTGGAAAAGGTCTAGGGGCACACGTTTATTTTTTTTTTCTAACAAAAGAAAAATACCTCTCCGATCCGAAGTTACATTAGCGTGTTTTATGCTTTGTAGGGAGCGTCCATGGGGGGTGTACTACACGATAAATTGTTACTAAGAAAAAAAAGATAGTTTACGAGATAATATAGCGCGTTTCTTTTTATGGACGAAGCATACCGGTTTCGTAGCATAATGCCGTGTTAGGGAGAGTAAGAGATTAAGGCGAAATTGTAGGGAGGAAGCTGGAATATTTTAGCCATTTAAAGGGCAGGGATCCTATGGTTTATGGCGATGTATAGAACACCTTAAAAAGCGGTTTTAATTTTCTCTGTCGTATTGTCATCTCACGGCATGTATACTTGGTCGGACAAATAAATCAGGCCTTCTTATGCGACACAAAAGTTCGCTCTAGATGCGTACGACAGGTACCAACGTTTTTGCTATTGGCCAGTTCTGTTCCACGGTATGTGGCAAATGTATCCGCAGCCAAACTTCGTGCTGCTGCACTCATCCATGGAGTTTTCCTTCCCGCTAAAGCTTTGAACGAAGTTGGGTTCGTGCTTCCTTCCTAACTCAGTTGACCATCGGCAAACCATCCGAATAGTCGCTTCACAAGCCGTCAAAGCCTCATGCTGAACTAGTATTTCTACATATACGGAGCACTCATTACCGTTGTGAGGTGGGAGAGCAGAAACTTGGTTAGAAATTACGTTACAAGTTTTATTCTACCATGCGGCTCCCAATGAGCGTTTGGATATTAGTCATCTTTGTCGGTAAGCTTTCAACATATTTTTGTTTTTACATAAGTTGCTCTCAGAAATAATGTCGAATTCACCTCGATGGATTTCCTCGCAAGAATCGACAGTAGTGAATTTTTCTGAAATTTATTATGAGCTTGGTCTGACAATAAAAGAAGTCGACAAAAGTGTTACGCAGAGCACAGAAAATGCAGGCCTGAAAACCGCGCAAAAAGAATGTCGATCTGTGAGACTTTTTCTTCATTGTGATATCTGATGTAAAAGCAACTTTGTTATTCATTTTCGGCTACGTGGTGAATTCTTTTGAGAACCGAAACTACTTGAATATAGGCTAACAATTGAAAAACACGATATTCATACAAGGAGAGCTTTTTGAATAAGCGGTTGACACAGGACGAAGCATATCCATTTTCCGGGTTGCCCCTACGACTTCTTTTGTTGATTTCTAAGCGGCGTGTTTGGCTAGGAGCGTCAATACGAGATACGGTATTTTTCTTATTGACAGTGTCGTCAATGATACCGCGACATCGAGCATCAAGGACTTGTTATGCTTTCCAAACAACAGAAGCAGGCTATACACAACTCCTAGAAGGATACGATGTTCGTATTCTCCTTTGCTTTCCTTTAAGAAACGAAAACCTTTAAGCTGGTGATGCCTCCTGAGCAGTCTAATCCCAAAACGATCTATCACGGTAAGATGGCAGCAAACAAATTTCCTGCCTCCAAGATTCCAACCCTTCTTCAACTTTGCTTGTGTACCCCCAAACTTCACCGTCATCTTGATCTTGCTCTCATCTCGCATAGGTATTTAGTTGATGGAGTCCCTTCTGTTCTTCCAGAACCCGGGAGATAGATAATGGACTAGTCAATTGCCGCGGTTTAACGGAAGTCGACCACTTGTCGAGCAACTGCAAATGAGATACTGATGAGCTTTATTACAGTCAGCCCAAGCCAAGAGGCAGGCATAGCCGACAACCATTTACTTGTATAGTCGAACAAAATGTCTGGCTTTTAGAGTCTCACTTTTCCTATACATCTTACATGAGAAGCACAAAGGGGCAAAAAGCGGGGAGGAATCGCCTGAGAGAGAGAGAGCGAGAGCTCGAGTTTGCTGCATGCGTACGATATGCCAAAACATTTAAGGACAAAAGAGATCCTCCGTGCTCTTCTCTTTTGAGGCAGCATAATAACCTTGTTTGAGCAGAACGGATTCTCTAAACAAGGAGCTGCTTTTACACAAGACTAATGACTTTGATATCATACAATGGCACAGGAAGGCATCAACGGGGAGAAAAAGAAGAGCAGCAGCAGCGAAGGAAATCTTCCTTTCTCCAAAGTTGTAGTCTCGTAAATCTCTTAGCACAACTCGCACATTAACAGACGCTTCCCCTGTACCGTATGAAACTTTTCATCTCAAAAAAGACCCGGAAATTTACCTCGACGTCCTGTTTCTTTTCTCGCCCTAATACGCATATCTGCACGCTTTAAGTAATAACCCTTTTAGAACGCTTTACGCTATTGTTGCAGCACATAAAGTAGCAGAGGAAACACGAAAGAGTTTAACAAGAAACATACCTTTCATATTTCTTAATTTCTTTTGTGCCCCCCCCCCCAAAAAAAAAAAAAATATATATTAACAATAGTTATTAAAAGCCACGCCAAACCCAGGTGGGGAGCGTAGAGTTACGTTTGCCACATTGCCTTACGCCAACACTTAAAAAAATATAAATGGAAACTTTTACCTCCCAGCTGTGAAACCCTAACCGTCATTACTAAAAAAGCTAAAACAGTCGCCGCAAGGATCATAAGAGTCTCGGCAGTCAAACAGAGATGTATACCCTGACTTTTGGGCTTGATTAAGAGGTCTGGGATCCATAAGAGAGCTGTCTTCCCTTGGCCCACCGAAAAGAACATCCCCCCTTTCTATACCAAGCGGTCAAGCCTTATTTTATACCTGGCTTCATGGAGCCATAGGTAACTCCCAGAATAGGCTACAAAAGAGACCTACTACGTCGGCGTCCACGTCCTCGAGTCCAGAACTCTGAAAGTTTCAACTTGGGTGGCCACAAAAGCTCATGGGGAGTTCGAGTTATGGTGACTCTGGTTGGTTTGGCTGAGAAAAGCCGGGCTCCCCCCCAGTTCATTTGAGTTCTGGGGCCCTTCTTCTTGCATGTTAAGTTATAGCAAAGATCTGTTCCACGTGCCAACCCGACAGTCTTTTGGGGTTTGGTAAGAATGAAAGAATCAAGTCTTTGCACATGGCCCTTTCTGGTGAAACTTTCCTCGTTTCAGCCCGCCTAGCAAAGGATTGGGTATAGATTCCTCAAAAAATGCCCCTTTGTTCCGCCAGTCCTTACAGAATAGAAATCCATTTCAAAAACCTGTAAATTATCAAAGCCACACACGAAGGAGACCGCCCGGGAGGAACATTTTATGTTAGAGGCTTAATGAAAAGCTTTCATTATACTATCAGCGTTCGTATGCGTTGCAAACATTTCTGAAAGGGAAATCAAAACAAACGTTAGATTTTAGGGCGAAATCAGAAGTTAAATCAAGAGTTAAACCTGCACCCCATCCAAAGTTGTAGCCAAAACATATTCCACATATTAGAACATAAACGCAATGCAAAATCGTTACAGCCTGAGGTTACATAGCTGGTAACAAGCTAGAGGCTGCCTATACCATTACACAATAGTAGCTTTCTATAAACGTACTTAAACGATACGAATGGCTTCAATAACAGATAGAAACGGCTTTTCCCACACGCCAAAGTAAAAAAAAAGGGGCGTGGTTGGAAATGTGTGCATTGAAATGTCCTTTTAATGATGCTGCTATCGACAATTGCGTCCTCCAAAGTCGCGTATGGAACCCATCCACGGAAGTCGTTCCACAAAAGTAACATCCTGCACACGCCAACGCCCTTTCAAAACTTCTCTATGTACGGCTATACAATGTAAAATAGAACTAGGCTAAAGTTAGCTAGAATATCATTTCCGTTACGTATTTTCGCTGATGATGTCCCTAAATGGCAAGAGTAATTCGTTGCGGGGATTTCATTTCCGGCTAACACTACTTTTTATACTACATCTCAATTTCATGCTTGCGTTGCAGATCTGCCCCCCATTCAGAAAAATCTTACAGTCTTTGTCACTTGAGTGGCAAGTGCCCATGACCAGATTGACGTGCAAGACAAGAGCACATTTATACAATTTCTCCTGTCATGCATGTCAAAAAGGTCCTAATCAAATATTCCACAGTCTAAGAAACGTCCCCCGTTTTTCTTCACTTTTAGGATCCTGCTATGCAGTTCAGCAGTTTGACAATGAGCCGGTTTACACGGAAGTCAATCCAGGCGGGAATGCCAAGCTGGCTTGCAAAGTGTTCAACAAACGGGGTCAGTGTTCCTGGCAAAAAGATGGAAAGGTACGCGCGGTTGAAATTTCTCTTAGAGCAGTTATCAAGCTTCCTAATTAATTTTCGATCACAGCCAGTAGGGATTTACGCTGGCAAATACGAATGGGCAGGCAGTCCTGATACGGGCGATTGCAGCTTACTAATTCTGTCAGCACGGATTGAATACGATGATGGAGAATGGGAATGCCAAGTGACGGCATCGACCTTTGATAGTCAAGATGCATTAACCTCCACGCCGGTGCGAGTGGCTGTTCGTGGTACGTATAAAATGGAATGCAGGCATTGGCGAAAGCACGATCTGATCCATCTATACTTTCCGCATTAGTTCCTCCTAGTGCCCCCATAATTGAGGCTAATTTCACTCACGTAAATGGGAACCTATCAGCACGCGTGAACCAAGTCACGTCCGTCAAATGCATTAGCAGAAATGGAAATCCTCCGGCCATTTTAAAGTGGTTTTTAGGTACAAAATCGCTGGCTTCGTTGAAATGTATGCAAATTCTAAATGAACCGAGTTTCTTTCCAGACGAAGTTGAACTCTTACCCACTAAAAACCAGACCAATACCACAGAAATCGGGTCGACTAAACGTTGGATGTCTCTTATCACATTGGACTACGTCTACAGCAAAAGAGACCATGGTCGTGTTTTGCGGTGTGTCGCCATCCATGAAGCTTATCCCACGAAATCGAGCAGTGTTTCCGCTAAACTGGACGTGCAATGTACGCCTTCCACTATTTCGAAATATCCTTATCTCCAATGTCTATTTCACTGTGATCTATTTCTTTTAAAGATGCGGCTGAAATCACCTTAATTGGTGCTCCGACGACCGATCTGGAAGAAAATGTGGACAGTGTGAAAGTTACATGTAAAGCCGATGCAAATCCACCCGCTACGGTGATTTGGCGCAAATTTGGTAGTACAGACATTCACAGTTTCCAGGAAACGTTGGATTTCTCCGTTATCAAACGGCAGGATTCCGGCACGTATACTTGCGAAGCCAAAAATACGCTTGGCAGCTCGAATTTGCTCAGCTTCAACATCGACGTAAAATGTAATCAATATACCGAAACCTTTTTTCTTTTCCTTACATTTGTAATATTTGTGTTTACCCAGACGGCCCGACTATATTGAATTTGGGACCTGCCGTAGGAGGCCAACTTACGGCAACATTGTACAGCAGCGCAGAAAAGATCGAATGCCGCGCAGAAGGTAACCCGCCGCCTAGTTATCGATGGCTTCAAAAGATTCCAGGCGAAAATAATATCATCATACGCTCGGAAGACAAGTTCCTAATTATCCCCAACGTGACTTACGAGTTCCAAGTAAGAAACTTGAATAAAGAAGAGTCGTACGTTAGTGGAAAGATGACTCTTATTCTAATTAGGGCGAGTATGTTTGCTCGGCTACAAATGTAATCAACAACAAAGAACGTATAGCGCAAAGCGACCCTCTCACTATTCGTGTAGTTGGTAAATAACTATAAATTAATTTGCTATGATATATATCTTTAAGAATTTCTTCACTATAGGTCCTCCACAATTGTTACACGAAGCCACGGCTAGACATATCACCGTAGATAAAGGCGATGACGTTATTTTACGAGCCATTTTTTGTGCGGATCCTCGTCCTCAACGAACCACATGGCAATGGGGCAGCACTCAACTCGAAGCGGGAGCAGGTCAAGGCAGATTTGTGGCCGAAGCACTCCAGAAAGTAGGACCAACAAACGTGGATTCCATCCTTGCACAAGCTTACACGGTGCACTAAACTTTCTTGTTTGTTTTTTTTTCATCTAAGAAAAAAGAAATCACGCTAGCCTTCAACCTTTCAACAATTAGCATTTCTTAACTAGTCTTTTTCGCATTTGTTACAGACCAATCGCCAAGAGTGTTACGAGGCCAGAATACGAATTCAGCGCGTTGAGATGGCTGATGCTAGGCATTACTACTTCCTAGTAGAAAATGAGAAAGGGGCAGATACTCTGCACATTGCTTTGAGCGTCAAAGGTAACTTATTGCTGAGCTATTCCTTTTAAAAAGAACATCTGTTTTCGTCTCTAACGAAATATTCATCCATAGAGCCTATTGCTATGGCTACAGTAATTGCAGTAGTGATCGCGTGCTTGGTGTTCATAGTGTTCCTCAGCGTGACGCTCCTCTATTGCTATCGGAGCAATCGTTGCTGCTTCCGAAGTGAGTGCGTTTAACACAATTCTTCCCAGTGAACGCCACATTAGCCGGGCTAACTAACTTCTTATATGGCTTTGCTTATAACCCTCAAGGTCCGGACGTTTTTAAGAAAGCGGATTTTGAAAGTGCCAAAAGCAGCGTATTTGGAAGTCGAACAAGCCCAACCAGTCACACCAGTCGATCAAGTGTGAGTGAACGTTCTGCTCCCCTTGACATTAGCAAAGATGATACAATGGAAGAAGACCATGGCATGTTTTCTAACCCAACGCTTGCGCTTTCCAACCCTCATCAGTATCTTTCTACTTCTTCTAACCATTCTAACCATGTGGTAAATGATCTGCATCCGGACTCTTCTACTAACGGAAGCGACGATGCTAACACGGAAAACCTTGCTGATTCCTCCAAATCCCACTTTCATTTTCAGGTAGTTAACGAATGCTAAACGCTTCCCTCTCCATGCCAAAAATGCCCGAATGTAACGTAACTGATGTATGGATATTTTCCCACAGAAAAATTCCAAGCGTAAATACCCTGTGGATCGTCGGGATCTCATATATGCAGATTTACAGCTTCCGAAAACGAGCAATAACGGTTCCATGCGCATCAAAGCGGGTAGCAAGAGTCACCACCACAGCAACCAAGCTAACGGTACATTCTACACCATTGAACACGAAAAAGCTCAAATTTAGCCGGCAAAAAAAAAATAAAGAAAAAAAAATGGAAGATGCCAATAATTTCATCTGAGACGATCTCGGGGAGCATGTGAATATCTGTGATTAGTCCTACAGTACTTTGTACTAAACTTGCTGCGTACGTGTCTATCAGTATTGAAGAACCATTTCCCCTTTCGCTAATTTTTGTACAGAGAAGTGTATTGTGAATAAATCTTACTTTTCAATGTAACAGTCTAACTGCATTCAGTTCTAACCCACGCAAGAAAAATAATGAATACCATTTAAAAGTTACGCGATTTGCAAACCGCTAATTAAACCCTCAAGGGCTAACTGATTTGACTTGCTGTCTTGGCTGCAGCTAGCATAGACTTCTCCAATTTGCGTGACTGCCCACTCGGCGAGTTTCTGACACTCTTTCTTCTTATTGGATTGGCATTTAGGTGACGCTATGATATGGGAGCTTGTCTGTGTCAGAGAAAACGCTCAATTGTGGTGTCAAAGGTACAATTAAAACTCAGTTACCAGTGCAACGCCATATAGGGCGCGAAGGCTTCTGGGGTTCAATTTGGCCGCTTGGCAGAAATATGTTCGAGCAATCTCTAGGTTTTCAAAACCGCCCTAATACCACATTACTTGGAAAAACCGCGTTTTTAGTGATAGTAGGATACAAACCTGGGTATAACGGATTTCGGCATACCGCTGAAAATAGAGATGGTTGAATGGATTGTGTAGAAGAATTTCTTCCATGCAAAAGGCGGCTTTGGTCAATTCCTGCTGACTGAGATATAAATCGCAAAGCTCTAGCCAAGCTTCTTGATCCGCCATAAACCTTCAAGACATGAATCTTAGATTCTTCTTAACTGATAAACAGATGTACACTGAAAACCTACGTTTTTAAATATTCGGTAAGCTCTTTGACAGCGTCAAAAATTTTGCCTTGAGCTTTTAAAATCGCTATCTTGCGTTTTCTGGGGGCAGCATTGGTCTCATCCTTTTTAATTATACTGTCTAGCACATCTAAGGCCTCATCGTAACGTTCTAGAGCTTCTAACTTCATAGCTTTCAAACGTCTGACTCGTAAACTACCCGGAAACGTTTGTGAAAGTTCCGAGACGCACACATCCGCTATATCTATTCGGTTGCAGTCCAAGGCTGCAACACATACTTGTTCATAGACTATATAGCCTTAATCAGGAAAAAATATTAAATTACAAAAGCTAGCGAACTAAGACACAACATTATTACTTTCATCCCCTAGGGAACTTATGCTATCAACTAGGCTGCTTTCCCAAAAATCAATAACCTCCTGGCTATGCCTCTCATTGTCCTCTCGCCAAATTCGCAAGGTTTCGCGAACATCTAGTTCGTATTTTAATTTAGTGTAGTTCGTTAGAGCAATTAAAGAATTACCGTCAATGTTGTTTGCTCCTTTCATTGGATTTTTTGAGAATTAGTAGCGGCGAAACAACCACAACAACCTTCACAATTTCTTACTGAACTGACAGCCCGACTTTTCCTGACTTGTTTGTCGGCAGCTTAAGAGGTGGCAGCACTTTCCGGGGGGAAAAGTGCCGTATGCAAAATAATCAGAACAAAAAATTATAAATGTTCTAGAAAATGTTTTTCGTTAGGTTATTACAGTGTACCCTATTTCTACTTTACGGGTTTACCTGCAACGTGCGCGTAAGTGAAAAAGTATTAAGCATCCTATCAAATAGTAATATTTTATTACATTCCAGGCTGTACCAGAGGTCCCGAGCGATTTCTTTTCCTCTACTCATACTAATAATTGGGCAGTATTAGTAGACACTTCTAGGTTCTGGTTTAATTACAGACATGTGGCTAATGTCCTCTCACTTTATCGTTCAGTTAAACGTCTTGGAATTCCAGACAGGTAATTTTCCTTAAAAGTTTTCCGCGCCTTTAATTTAATTGTGTTATTTCCCTTTAGCCAGATTATTCTAATGATTGCAGATGACATGGCTTGTAACCCGAGAAACCCTAGACCAGCTACCGTTTTCAATAACGCTAATCAGCACATTAACGTTTATGGAGATGATGTCGAAGTCGACTACAGAGGCTATGAAGTAAAGTAGTCCCGTACAGTACATTGTAGAGCTGACAGAATGCTTATTATCAGGTTACGGTAGAAAATTTTGTCCGTTTGCTCACCGGAAGATTGCCTGCATCAACTCCACGTTCCAAAAGACTATTAACTGACGAAGGCAGCAACGTCTTAGTTTACATGACTGGTCACGGAGGTGATGGCTTTCTCAAGTTTCAAGACGCAGAAGAAATATCTAACGTGGATCTGGCCGATGCTTTCCAGCAAATGTGGCAGAAACAACGGTACTACAAATGTTCGCTGCGAACTGTTTTAAATCAATTTACTTTGAATCTTAGGTACAACGAAATACTTTTAATCGTTGATACATGCCAGGCAGCATCCATGTACCAGCGACTTTATTCGCCTAACATTATAGCCATCGGAAGTAGTTTAGTGGGTGAAGATTCACTTTCTGTAAGTCGCAGACATACAAAGCTAAATTTATTTTATTAGTTTCATTTTCCTTAGCATCATGTCGACCCTGCCATTGGGGTTTATATTATCGACCGGTATACGTATTACGCTTTGGAATTTTTAGAAAAAGTAACGCAAGACAGCAAGAAAACCCTTAAAGAATTCGTAAGAGCAAAGTTTTTCTGTCATTTCTGTGTACTAATATTTGACATTATGTTTCAATATTAGCTCCAGGTTTGTCCAAAACGATTATGCCTATCTACCGTGGGTTATCGTACAGACCTATTCGCTCGTGATCCGTCATCAGTCCCCGTGACGGATTTCTTTGGTGCGGTTCGTAAGGTGGAAAAGGGATTGGAACCTTTCACTTTTAACCGAACAAACACGATTGAGAAGTATGATTATTAGAACTGATTATATCCAAGATTACTAAAAGATTACTTTATAGGCTAGACAATACAATAAAGAAGCCGTTGCAACCAAGAAAACTTGCGTACGCTGATCTCATGCCTGCCTCCTAAGCAAATACTGTTCGAAGACTAAAAAGTTCATGTTAATAAATTTACAAGTCAAATGTACTACCATCAAGAAAATTGCTTCTTTATTTCATTGAGACACTCTTGGGCTTCGTGTTCCACGTCAGACGCATGTTTTTGTTGGGCCAAGCGTAGTCCTTGTTCGCAGGAAGCCTGAGCTTGTGCGAAAAGCTTTTGCTGGAGCTGTACCGTGCCCAAATTGACGTAGAATGAAGGCAAATCTTCGGTTTCCGGCGTTGACTTGTCAATGGCTTGCTGCAAGTATTGGGCTGCCTTATCGTACTCGCCCTTGAGGGAACACACCGATCCCAAATCATTCAACAGAACTAGGGTTTGTCCATGCGCAGGACCGTTGATCTTCTCGGACATTTAATATGCTTTCTCAAAATAGTGGAAAGCCTGATCATAGTGGTTCCTTGAGAGCAAAAATCGCGCAAACCAATCCACACTCAAGGCCCAGAGTAACAACGTATCGTCGTCTTGGATACCTTCGTCGATCTTCTTTTGCAAGGAGTTGACGCAAAAGGAAAATCCTTCTACCGCTTTGGCATCTTCATGCATCATTCCATATAAGCTGGCGAGCTTAGCACTAATGTGTATTATGGCGTTGTCATCTGGAGCTTTTCCTGCCGCCAGCAGCCTGCCTATCAGATCTTTGAAAACTTTCTCGGCTTTATGGTAATCTCCAGTATCGTAGGCGATGTTGGCTAGTACGTCAAATACGTAAGTCTGTCCATCAACGTGGTGAAGGTCTTGTGCAAATTTCAAAGCTACGTGAAGGATTTGCTCGGCTTTCTTTACGTTTCCCTCCTAAAGGCCACACTGAATTGATTTGGGCATATACTAAGCTGAAAATAAGACTGAATGTCGATGTGCTTAGCGTTTTCTGACAACACTGAACTTTAACCCAATAAGCAAAAATTTACTTCTTAACTTGAACTATAAGAAAAATATCGGCTCCGCGCGCGCGCGCTTCCCGACCTACTATACTCGAGCTTGATTATGTCTTGTTGTTTGTCATCAAGCCCATCAGAAATCTATACCGTAAACTTTCGTATCCCGCTACGCCCATGGCGGACACGCGCGATATAACCAGTTATGAATACAGTGCTACATCGGGTATCACTTATTACCCCCCAAAATCGTACTCGGTGTTGTTTAGAGTGAAAGGTCAACCTACTAACCTGAAATGCGAGAATACCTCGCTTTATCATAATCTTCATGTTCTCTTCAGGATTAGCCTCCTTTTCTCCACTCAGCCCCATGAATGACAGCAGACCAGCTGCAATGAACTTGCCTACGTTATTCTTCAGGTGAATCTCTTCTTGCTGGTCATGTTGTTTTTGATTTCGTCCCTTCACAAACTGAAACGAAGTCTGTGATGATGCATTCGCTAAGCTATATTTTTGCAGACTGTATTTGGTTAACTGGTAGCTCGTTCGGAAAACACCCTTGACCACGTTCATCTCGACTGGTATTTGTTGACAAATACAAAATCTTTGATGGACGTCACAGCGCCATCGCGAAAAGTTCAAGCATGCTTTAACGCGCGCTACTCGAAACTGTTTGCTGATAATTTCGAGCTCACGTGACGGAAAGATAACAAACATATGTTCAGAAATCTAGCAAGAACTAGTAAGAAAAAGTCAAGGTACTTTCAAGCCTGAGGGATTTTGTCGGTTGGTCACGTTTGTTTTTGAGCGAAAGGACGTGTCTAATTCTTTACGTAAGATTCTTTACGTAAAAAGTTCGCCTCCTGGGCAAACGCGACCTTCTTCTCACCCACGAAGATGCCAAGCTTAGTAGTGATTGCCATGGCAGCAACCGGGTTACAGCTTCTCGCGTTGTTTTTAGGTAAGAAATTACCTAATTTTAGAAGAACTTGTTAATTAAGTTTGAAAAAACCGCTAACATAATAGTAACCTTGTCCACCGGAATGTGATTACGACAACGAAGAATTCTGTGATCCCCTTATTAACTAAAATTCCGATTTATTTAGGTGTTACGCATGATGTCTGGTCAGGAGGAGTTCCTAACCGTAATACTGCGGTGGTGACAGTGGTGGAAACAATTCCTGATGCGGCTTTATTGGAATCAAACTTTTCCTGTACGGGCCGTTGTGCCGTTTCAGCCTTATCGGATCCGTTCAATCTAGATAATAGTCCTGGATGGTGCCAATGTAATCCGAGCTGTTTGCAGGCTGGTGACTGTTGCACAGATTACGGCACATTGTGCATGTCATGTAAAGGCAAATGCGGGAATAAAGGCGACCCTTTTGCGGTCTGCAACTGCAACGCTAACTGTGTCCGAAGCAAAGATTGCTGCCCCGATTACGAAGATGAATGTCATGTTGAAGTTAACGTACCAGCACTACAAAGCCCTCCGATTCAAACTGCTCGGTCTGGAGCTTTGCCCACTTTGCCCAATAAAAGTGGAACGCCTGTGTCAACTACAGGTGAACATTTCCATAGTTATGTAATCCATGAATACTGAAAACAATGTAATCTTTAAAGGGGGAAGAATTAGCGACACGGATTTGCAAAACCTCAGCCAACGACTTTTTGAACTTGATAGTACTCAACTAGCCGCCATAACACTCAATCTACAAGGCAAGACGCGCTCAGGCAATAAAAACGACTTAGCTCCTTTACCGTAAGACAGAGCTTTTACAGCTTAACTTTATTTTGGAAGTATCATAAATCTAGAAGACGTGTTATAGACTCTTTCAAACTTCGCCAATTTCGCAATGGCAAACCGTAGCTCTGATCCAGAAACTTTACGACAATTACCACGCTGATGTCACCAAGCCAGAACCTACTCCCGCTGATCATGCCAAAGAAGAAGAAGAGTTGCTGAATGCCATCGTGTCAACATCCATCATGCAAGCTGTTCATGACTTTTTGAAATCCAAAGGTAGCGTAAACTCGTTTTAGCCATTTTAGACTCCATGCCTTTCACTTAGACAAAGCCCCGGCAAGCGTGCAAGAATTTAAAAAGCAATTGCGCTCAATGTGGTTTACGAAATTTTCCCGAGCCCCCGGCGTAGCTGGTTCGTCGGGTTTCGAACATGTTTTCTTAGGAGAGACGAAAAACGGAGCTCCTACGGGCTTCCATTCCTGGTTGTTCTACCGTAATCAGGAGTCCGGCAGTAAAGTCAATTACCTTGGCTACAGCAGGGTTTTGAACCTAGGAAAGGTAGAAAAACTAGTCATTCATGCTCTTTAAATTTGAGATACTATTGTATCGGTTACGTATCTTTCGTAAAGGCGAAACTGATTGAGATGCCGCTGAGTTGGCAGGGATTATATAAGCCATTGAACTCGCTCTTGGCGGGAACGACCCCTGAACTGGAGATGGCTTTATACACGTTGTGCTTTGTTATCCGCCCTAATACGCGGTGTTCCTTATCAGGAGGTGGCAACCGATTTTACGTGCAAACATACGTGTACAACAGCAAAGATGGGAAACCTCTCGTTGGTACTGCCTACCCGTATATTCCTTAATATTATATTCCTGCTGCCCAAATATTATTATAACCACTGCCATGATGCCTGCCGGTAATAAAAGGAAATGAGATAAGATAAACAGTTCGAGGACAGGTTTGCTAGCAAAAGGTATGCTTTCGTTTCACCGTCGCATTGGGATGTATGCCGAAAACTTAACAACGGATTCTGAATTGTCTGAGCTGAGCGAAACCCTGTTCGCGCTGGACGGAAATGCGACTTTGGACTTGGAAATCAACCTTCAAAACCAAACTAAAAAAGGAAACAGGCAGGATGTAGCTCAAGAACGGTTAGATAAGTGCAATAACTCAGATTTTTTACATCGTAGTAATTTCAGTTTGTTTTCAGATAACAAAAAGGTCAGTTGGAAGACTATTGATTTGGTTCAAAAACTGTACGATAACTATCGAGCCAACGTGACCGTAGCTGACCCTTATTTAGCTGAGCATCGGCAAGAAGAAGATGCATTTCTAGACGCAATTATCAAAAGCCCAGTGCAAAAAACCTACGAATTCCTTCTAAGCAAGAGTAATTTTTTCAAATGGTAATTAATTTTTAACACAACTATAAACAATCCGCATTCGTAGACAAAGCTCCCAGTACGTTAGAAGAATTCAAGGAGCATTTGCGATTGATTTGGTTTACGACTTATTCACGAGCACCGGGAATATCCGGGTCATCAGGTTTTGAGCACGTCTTTCTAGGGGAATTGAAGAAAAAAGCTCCTATTGGAATTCATTCATGGTTGTTTTACCGTAAGGAGGAGTTGAAAGGAAGAATGAACTATTTGGGTTATATGCAAGTATTGGATTTGGGAAAAGCAAAGCTAATTGAGTTGCCAATGAGCTGGTACAGCCTTTACAAGCCTATCAGTTCAATATTCGTGGGCACCACACCCGAGTTAGAAATGGCATTATATACCTTGTGCTTCAGAGTGAGACGTAATTCGCGATGTCCTTTGACCGCTAATTGTGAAAGTTTTTCCGTACGATCCTATTCCATAAAGGGGGAAAATGGAACTAACTTGGTTGCGACAGCATTTCCACTGTTTGAAAAATAAAACTACTATACAATCCAAAAATACAAATCAAATAATTGCCAATCCCCAAATCAGCTAACATATTACAGCTGTTGGTGTTGTTCTGTATTTTTCCCCCAAAAATTATCACTTCAACATTAAAAAACCCTCCATAATAGGCACTTATTTGTAAAGATTTGTTACCGAAAAATCACGCTTAAATTACGACCGTCTAATTTTGGCATTGGAAAGCAATACCCGGAATGGAAGCAGTGTAAAAAGCAGGAGTACCAAGCTAATGGCAGGCTCAGGGTAGAGCTGGGGTGAGAACGAGGATAAGTAAAGAGGTTGCATAACATAGCGGAAACAAAGACACTTTAACTGGGATATTACACCAGAATCACTTAAATATTATAGAGAACTTCTCTCAGTTAGCGTTATTATGAAGAAATCCATTCCGCACAGTAAAAAGTTTAGCTCCATTACGAAAAGGCAAAACTCCCAACAGCAAGATTTGACCCATAGGACTAAATCTCAACTCATCTGCAGAAATTCCCCTCAAGCAATATAAATCGGTAATCCATTTCACGGGATTGCTACTAAATCCGGTATCCCCAGTGGTCCTCCAGTTTGGATGCAAGAACATATCTTGGGCTATAAGACCCATTTCTAAGGCCTTCCTTTCCTGTTCAATGTGTGGTTTGGGGCACAGTCCCAGAAACGCGCTGATCAAGGCTTGATTCCTTTGTACTTCTTCCTCGCTTTGGCCAAAAAATGTCTCCCCGGCAAAGACCGCTAACTGCATATGCAACATTCCATTGCTGGCCAAACTGAATGGCGCTGTGGGACCAGGATTTAACGCTAAATTGTCTCTGGTTACAAGTGAATTTTCATTAATCTGCCGGCGAGCGTTGAATAGTCTTACTGACACGGAGTTGTGACTACCACTTGAGCGCATGTACGCAGCAACTTCGTCGGCTTCAAATGGGCTGATTGCAATTAAATTAAAAATATTATCCTGGTGGTCCTTCGTAACCACGATCCATCGTACGGGGCGTAGGAAATCGTTATGATTATGGTTCATATTGCTGTGGATCACTTGGGTGAAGGTGCGAGTGCATAGTAATCTCGTATCCCAGGCCATAAACATTGTCAAGTTTTGCTCACCTATGCCGAGTTTCGTGTCCCGTAATGACTCAGTAAGGCGAGGGAACAAATTCCCTGAAAGCTGAGACTCTACTCCGCGGACGACATCAAGTAATCCCGGGGTGAGTTTTTCTTCAACTGGTTTCGCTGCCGCTGGTTTCTCAAGCTCGCGTTCCTCTTCCAGCTCATTTTCCAATTCACGTTCTTGCTGTTCGTCCAGAATGTGGGCGTATTTTTTCTCATCAGGAACGAATTCCTTACACTTGTTCACAAGCAATTCTCCGTGGCTAAGATTGCTTACCCATCCAGCTACAATGTCTGGTACCCTTTCCATGTTTCTGACTTGGGCAAAACTCTCAATCAAAGTGCGTTGGTCTTTTTCAGCGCAATTAGCAGCGAGTTGGGCGAGGGCCTCATTAGTAATAGGATAGACTTCAGTACTCTCCGAACCGACTGCTTGAGCCAGTACTTCTCGAAGACGTAGATGACTGGTGCCCTGGCAGGCCCAGCTTAGAAAACCTTCTCGAGTGGAATTGATACTGTTCAAAATGCACCATTCAAGGACATGTTTGCTCGTTACTTTACAATCAACCCCGGCGTGCTCTCGAATTTTGATGTCCACTTCGGCCGACGCCCAAAACGACAGTGTGTGACTGAAACCAAGTTGGCGCATTCTCATGCTAGCTTGAACAAACCTATCTTTCCGTAAACCTTTCCCAAGAGTCACCGCAGCTTTTGCTCCGGCAGAAAACTTCAAATCTGTCCCCCGAGTGTGGACATCATCCAGGTAAACTAGGCATTTATCCAAATTATTCAAGAAGGGACTCAACTGCAACTTTGAAACGCTCCCGCGACGGTCAATCACACAAATCTGGTTGTTATCGTTGAAATAAACAGCAGCACTCATGTCCAGACGGTGACCCAACCATACTGCTCTGCTACTTGCTTGTTAGAAAGCTCTAGAATAAGCGCTCCTGCGTCGATTAGAACTGTCGCACTTGGAAACATGGCCAGACGCATAATTAAGTCGCTTCCTCGGCACGATTTGGGCAAGGCCACATACGTGTTATTTACAGGCAACATAATATAAGCTGCAAACTTTCGCATTTGTGCCCAGCAACTCTGCCAAGTCGTGCTGTCTGACAAAGCTTGGCAACAGATACTGGGTATCATTGGTACCGGAGAAGCCCGTAACGAGATGCGAGCGATTATCAGGGCACAAGTCCCAAGCGGTTGCCACGATTTTAGAAGGGAACTGTACTAACTCCCTCGAGAAAACAATATTCGCCAAGAAGAAATCCAGGCAATGCATGTGATACCGCATGAAAGGGTAGAGGTGTATTTGTTTCTGCATCGAATCAGAACGGTTGATGCCTCCGAGTTCGCCTATAGAAGGATCCAGACATTCGCCACCAGCCGCTCTCACCCACTGGTTATAGATACTCTCGCGTGTATCTAAGGCCATTAAACGAGTCAAAACCAGCTCAATCTGATCATCTGTCAGGCCGCTGTAGTAGTATGACAGTTGAGTTAGGCAAACAGCCAAATCTGTATGTCCAAACTCCGTGCGTTCCGCCGCAGTATCCTTTGCACGGAAAGGTACAGCCATTGAGTGGGATCCGTTCGGGTCCACTCCATATTCTACGCGCCACCGTTTCTTCAAAGCCAATAATAGAACCTCGTATGCTAAAAGACATCTTAAGATTAAACACATGGTTTCCATTGCTGGAGTAAAATCCAGGGCTTTGAAGTCATCAAACAACTTCTGATTCAAGTCTTGAACAAGTACGAAACGACGTAAGACTTCTTCCTGACTCGGGGTTAAGGAACGCCAGAGAAGATCAGTAGACGCATTACCCATAATAAAATCGTCCAGTATGCGCTCGCAGAGCCATTTGTAGGCATTACTTAAACCGGCTCCTTCTAGTAAGCGGAAGGCAGGGAAGGCTTGAGTTTGCAGACCTTGCGAGGAGTCGCAGCCCACGATATGGAGCGCAAAGTTGTTCTGGAAATCTCGGATATGCTTTTTCACCAAATGCAAAACAGCCTGGGCCACCACGTAGCGATAGTGTCCTCCGTCCGGTAAGATTTGGGCTCCTAGGGTGTAAATTACCTGGTATTGGTGGTGCAAGACTTCGTCGGCTTCATCTATGACGTCGCGGGCAAAC